>JBDJHY011005871.1:0-24465 GCA_039654485.1 Withania somnifera
GAAAATTCCCATTATTGTTCAATATAACATAGATTAGAAAATAAAAATATTTTCTATAATATTAGGAATTTTTTTATTGTTATATAAATGAAAATTAATTATGACTTACTTTAACATTTTATATGAAGATTTTTGGTTACAATATTTTATTAGGCAAATAATATGTTTAAAAAATAATTTTATTAGAAAAAAAGGATGTGATAATCTAATTTGCATTATTGATATTTCTATATAAAAATACCATTTATACCTCTCTGTAGTTGATATATGGTATTTATGACTATTTGGATTGATTGGTCTGAAAATTAAAACATTTGGTTGAGTTTGGTGCAAGGTTGAATATTTGGAAAATTGAAAACTAATAGAGTTGATGTTGGTCAACATTCAGAAATTAAGGGCTTGGTGTAAAGTTTCATTAGTTTTAAAATATGATATTTTGTCTATGTGGGTTATTGTTATGAATCCTGAAACATTTGATTGGTTGTTTAGCATTTAGATAGGATGTTGAAAAGTTCAAAGGTTAGATTAGACTTTGATCAACATTGGGTCAAGACTGTCCCGAATCGATGATTTAATGATTCTATTAAGTATGGAATGTCATTTTCAGATAAATAGCATGTATAATTTATGTTCATAAGATTTGAAACATATTTCTAGGATTCATTTAATGTTTATCAAATTGTGCTTTACTACTGGTGCACTATTTTTAGTATATGGGTGATTTATCCTTTGCATTTGCAAAGGATCATGGTCCTTAGTCTTTGCATTTGCAATGAGCCAGTTGAATTTGCATAGATTAAATTAGAGTTGTGTCAGGGGATCCTTCTTTGTAATTGCAAAGGAAGGATCTCTTTTGTGAAGACCTGGGTCAGATCAACATCACAAAAGCGATGCAATCTTTACGTTCGCAAACAAGAAAGTGAAACAAACATATTTTAAGGTTTTTTGGCCATAAACTCCATAACTCAACTTTTAAAGTTTTAGAACTCAATTTTGGAAAATTTAAAAGGTGATTTTTTCTATTTCTTTATTGGGAAGTTTCTAATACCAACAATTATCACGGTTTATAAGAATGTAAACCAACTTCATTAAATTCAAAAAGTAGGATCATTCAATAATACTGACAATATAATTCACACACCAAAAACATATGCAATGCGCAATCAATGAACTAATGTAAGTCTGACCTACATGTACAAATCCACTCCCCTAGAAGATAGTTAGGAAATATAAGGACATAAATAAGATTGTTTACTATGCGACAATAATCTTGGATCATATAGTCGGTAAAAATCTTGGCCTCAAATCACATTGCCAATACAAATCTTTGATTAAATCACATCACCGATAGAAACTTTCACGACCCGATTTCTCAGTTCATGAGGGCACCTATATCCCACTGTATGAGAACTACCCAACAAGTACATATGGTAAGATAATCAAACTAAAGCATAAGACAAGGCATAAAGTAAGGATAGGGATAAATGGAAGTTTAATAAGATAAAATAATAACCCAAAATCTGGTACTAAGTGCATGAGCCTCTAAATACAAATACAAATCAAAATGAAGTACAAAAGTCTGTCTAAAAAAAGTAAGAAGTGACAAAGTATATGTAAATATAATAAGAAAAGGTAAATGTAACTCCGGATGCTAGGGACACATCATCTACCTCAACAACAGATAGTCAGCATGATTCCAAGGAATCAACAGTGACTGTTCGTACTTGGCTATACACCAGAAAGATATAGAGTGTCATATGAGTACCAAATAACTAAAGAAATATGGTACTCGGTAGGCATCATCAATCGACTGGGCCCATATAAGAAATAAAAGCAGCAAATAAATAGATAATGAAGACAAGTCACAGAGATCAAACAAGTAGAGCAAACACGAAAGTCTAACTAACAGGATATAAGCAAGTAAAATATCCTAGAAAGTTAGCTAACATAAAAGGAAGATTCAGGCAAACAAGGAGGGAACGTACTTGAATCCATGCTCAACTAACAAGATATGAATAGAATAATAGGAATAACTGTAAACTAGTAACCTCTATAATGAGAATAGGGATAAACACTAACTACAATAAGTATAGAAATAAAAGGCATGAACGGGACCCAACAAATATACATCCAACCCACAATAGTATAACAAACAATAATAAGTAAAAGAAAATCTCAACAGCCTCTCATACGACTGAGGAATACAAAAAAGTGAATGTAAACCCTCCGGCATCCCATACTACCAAAGAGTACAACCAACAAACAACACTCAAGATATAATACGCATGATGATACAATAAATGCTAAAAGTAAACATGTATGATCCTTCTCCGATACCCATAGGTCCATCAGGTAGGACCCATGGAAGGGCTTCTCCGTATACCTTTACTCCCCCGTATATCCTTCAGTCGGTTGCCTAATAGCCCAGATCAACAAGGTTTATGATGGGTGTCACAGCCTACTATCTCAAAACTCAAACTAAAATTGCATTCATAATCAATGTATGAATGGGCTCCCGAACGTCACCGGGTCTAAATCCTTTAACCTCAATATTGTTGCTCAAGCATCAACGAGACTTAAACTTATATAAATCATCAATGTCTAGTGCTCGAGGGTCATCATGTCTAGTAGTATAATAAAATGTTGATTATATCTTTATTTTTCCGTTTATCATAAAAAATGGTAAAATCATCATTTAATACCCATTTTAGTTTGATAATACTAAAAACAACCCACAAGGCCATGCAAGGTTTCAAAATCAATGATGTTGGGCTCTTGGCCATAAAACAGTAGAACCAATGCATACAACCAATTTCATGATAATGATATGCTTAACCATAATAATATCTTAAACAAGTCTTGTCGACCTTGTACAAGCGCGGATACTATAGTAGTTTAGAACAGCTAGTCGATGTTCGAGACTCAAGGACATTCCCAATAATCCCACCATCATGTTCTAAAGTCAATAAAGACCACACAGGATCACAGAACAAACTATAATCGCAGATGCAACACCAATGCATAACCAAGAAGGGGGCTAAGTCAAGGGTACCAAACCTACAAAGCTCAACCCAAGGATGACTAATTACTATAGTTATTTCCAATATAAGCCAAGTATAATTTAGTATAGCTCACCTAAACCCCCAAGATAATCTCGCAAATCCAAGTAAAAAGTAGCATGAATAACTCCAATATCTCAAACAAATGCATGAAAGAACCCAAATGATCATCAAACTAGCAAGATAATAGTCTACATATCAATCTGAATCAAATGATACCCTTAAATTTATAATTATAGCGGTGGTCAAAATCTGAGTCAAAAAAAGGCCTATGGGCAAGCAAACCCAAAACTCCAAATAAAGGGTACCAAAATAATTCCCACATCGTAGTGACCTCATACCAAAGATTTGCAGCTAAGATGAGCAAGAAATATTCTAGAATCAATGATTTAAATAGAAGAACTCACTTTGAGAATTTGGAAAATTTTGAATGAAAGTGGTTGAAATTTGAATGAAAACTTACCTATAATTGAAGAATAAACAAAGAACTCAAGTTTCCAATGCTACCCAAGGTCACAAGTAAAAACTCAAGGTCTAACTATGGAGGAAAACCAAGTTTTGAAGTAAAAAGATAAAGAAAATAAAAGAAAATTAGGGATCAAAAGTATTTATACATGGCACAGTATTTAGCACCATCGACGCCAAATGGCTAGTCAACAATTAGATCCATCGCGCTCTCATAGCATGATTGCACTGGGTAGAGGGGAGGGGAGGACGACGTTATAGGCACAGATAAGGCGCAATCGCACTAAGTCACTAGCTCAAAGATCAGCGCTACCGACACTAGGATGAACCAATAACAAAAAATCTGCAACTTTTGTAAAGAAGAATTTGGGTCTCTAGGACCAAATGGAGCCCGATACAAATGAACCAAATATGCCAATTGCATAAGAATCATAACCTAAACTTTGCGGCGCACACAAAATTTTGGTCAAGATTATTTTGACAAAATATTGACTAAAGTCAACTCTAGGCTAAAAATTTCAACTTTTCAGCCAAGTACTCAATATGAGATCGGTTGCACCGAAGGCCGAACGAAAAATCACCTAACCCAAACTCGATATTTTAAAACTAATGGCAGAGTCGAATTTTTAGTTGGAGACTCCAATCATGAAATGAAAAGACCACTCAAGTTACACTTATGCACTTCAAAATACATAAAATACATAAAATGAGATAAATCCAAAACTAATACCCAAGTCCTACAGACCAAACCAATAGTCCAACTAGAACAAAATTCACATTCCTAAGCCAGCAGAACTGTCAGAATTTTATTCGAAGTTTATTTTCATAGAATGTCGACTAAAGTCAACGATTTCAATAGTAAAGGATCTAAAACAGGAAAACTAATATAATAACCAAATAAACGACCTAGGAAACAAACCATCGGTCTTTATAAGACATAAATGACTTAAGGACACTACAGGAAGGTTCTTAAGATCCAAAAAATACAAAAATAACTGTAAGGGTCATTACAACATCCATTACTAAAAAGGACTTTCATCCTCGAACTTTAGAAGAATGAAGTACCCGGAGGAGAAAATATGTGTGGATATATCTTAACTCATTCTCGATCTCTTAGGTATCCTCCTTCACGAGATGATCTCTCCACTAAACCTTAATCATAAAAATATCCCTAGACCTCAACTTCCTTACCTTTCTAGTCATACTAAGAATGGGCTCCTCAACAATCGTTAATCCCTCATCAACCTAAACATATCATAATGGAGCATATACGACTTAAGGGATATACCGTCTTAACATAGACACATGGAAAATTGAATACACAGCTAAAACCATCAGATGAAGTCTAACTTATAAGCAACACTACCAATATAATCAAATATCCCAAAAGGGACAATATACCAGGGGCTGAGCTTTCCCCTCTTCTCAGACCTCATCACACTCTTCATGGAAGACACCCACAAGAAAACTAAATCACTAATACTGAACTCTAAGGCATGATGAAAGTGGTTAGAATAACTCTTTTGTCTACTCTTGGCTACCTGAAGTCTATCTTGAATCAAACAAACCCTGTCTAAAGCATCTTGAAGTAGATCTGTACTCTGTAATTTAGACTCAAATCCATCAAACAAACTCTTTGTTGTCTACTCTAGGCTTACTAAAGTCTATCTTGAATCAAACAAACCCTATTTAAAGCATCTTAAAGTAGATTTATACTTTGTAATCTAGATTAACACCCATCAAACCAACAAATAGGTGAATAACATCGTCTACCATACAAATCCTCAAAAGGATTTATTAAATATTAGAGTGGTAGCTGTTGTTATGAGAAAGATCAACCAATGAAATATGTTGATCCCACGAACCACCAAAATCGAGAACACAAGCCCTCAAGATCCTCTCTGAAAGAAAGACTATCTATGGATGAAATTCTATGCTGAGATAAACCTCGGTACCTATACAATGCTAAATGTACCTCCAAAGCTAAGATGTAAACTGAGTACCACGATCAAAGATAATAATAACTAGGATACCATAAAATATAACCACCTGGTCAAGATAGATGTGGGCCAACTTATCTGTGCTATATAAAGTATGAATCAGAATAAGTGCAGAGACTTAGTCAACCTATCAATAATAATTCAAACCAAATCATGGCTATGAGAAGTCTGAGGAAAGGCTGAAATGAAATCCATAGTGATCTGCTCCTACTTCTACTCAGGAATGGGAAGACGCTATATTAACCCAAACCTAGGCTATGATACCAAGATGTCACAACCTAATTTCTCATACCATGATGGCACCTACTAAACCCACCAGTAGGAGAACTAATACTATAGCCCAGAGCCATTGTGGGGGGATACTATAGCAAGTATGGTACACACAAAAGCAATAGAAAAAAAGAAAAAATAGATTATGTAAGGAAATTTCCATAACATAGCTGAAATCAACAAACCTCCACATGACCTGGTATTAGTGTATATACAGAGCTACTACATATAGAGTACAAATTCTATATCCATAAGTACAAAAGAGACAAAATGTAAAGGAGATGAGATGAAGGATGAAGTTAGAAGTCCAAAGCTCACCCTATATCTCCAAAAGTATCAGTAAGGAGGCACGAACGAAGTCTAAATCAGCGGTAAGTGCTAGTACTTGGATCTACACCAGGGGAACACAAGTGTAGTATGACTACAGGTCGCTGAGGTAACAAGTACCCAGTATGCTTCAAGGGCCTACTAGACACATAAAAAAATATAAAAGCATCAAATAAAAATAATAGAAAGAAAATAAGTCACCAAGTATGCACAACACAGGAAGCTAGCTACTCAGATGGAAGCAAGAAAGTAGATAGTGTACAAATATAGCTAGCTAGCCACATGTGAGGATCATAGGTAAGGATGGAACGATGTACCTAGGATCCACACAGTAATACATAAATAGTACCGGTAAATCAAACAAGATAGATAGCGAGGAAATAAAAGAGCAACTTAGGCGGTGTATCCGTTAACCTCAAGGTAAGGGAGGGAAAGGTACAACAAGTAGAAACACACACAAATAGTCCTACAAGGTAAGGGTGATCGGAGTAATTTCTACAGCTACTTCTAATAATATATAAGGCCATAAAAGTAGATAAAATCCTTCCAAGCCCCTATAAGAGTGGAAGAGTACACACTAGTCATGCTCACCCGCCCGACATCTACATACCACTAGAGAGTTTATACGAAAAACAAGTGCAATAAAGTAAACACAATATAATAATGCTCAGTTCCTTCAATGTCCTCTTACGGTACTCGTAGGCCTTACAGGTAGGACCCATTGAAGGGATTAACCATGAATATCCTACTCCAACCTATACCTCTCCTCCAGTCACACGTAGCCATAGGTAGGTCCCATAGAGGTGTGAAACCATATATTAATATCTAGCATCACAATAAACCTCACTTAATAATAACATGAAGCCTCAGGGAGGGTCACATCCTGGCATCCTATGCCTCAACATTATAGTATCACTGTGCCATAATCTTGGAAATACAGTGCCTTCAGTCTCAACATCCCAAGGGAATAAGGTCTCGAATAGACAAGCATGATAAGTGCAAAAAGTATATAGTCATTACTGATCAAAGTTTGACTCAAGTACCAGCAGTAGTAAATAATAGTATTCGGTGCTAGGTTGTGAAACCTGGTCTAAAATAAGTAGAAAAAGTAGTATCAGGTGCTTGATATGCAACTGAGTCTAAAATAAGTGGAAAAGCCAATCATATTACTATTATTATCAGAAAATCCCATGTTTACCAATTTTATCCATTTTAGTCTTAATTACAGGAACATCAGCCTCCAAGGCCAATAGTTTCATAAAGCGGTGATATTGGGCCCCATCCCTTAAATGCACTCTCAAAGCTGCACGTCATGGTGCTCACGCTATATAAATACATCAACACAAACAATATCTATAGCTAACCTATGCCTTATATAGGCTCAACTAAGCTACAACTAGTAGCACAAGACACTAGCCCAACTTCAGGGGAAAAAACCAAAACCCAACCCACTCATCAACTATCTACTACTTCAAGAGTCACCCTACGAGCATCATAAGGCCAAGACTAGTTCAAAGGCATTATATTACACCAAACGCCTTCAGAAAAATGAGATGAAGTAGATACAGAAGAAGCTTTCAAGGGTCACATTATCAATCTAGAATTTCCAACGCATAGATGCTATTTAGCACAATTATAAAGGCTATGTCCCTAGAGTAAGCCCCATAGAGCCTGCTTATCATCCGACAAATAGTGCAATGTAGCTCACAAGTATCATCTGACTGATATAAAACATCCTTGAATCACCTCTAACTTGATGAAATAAGAATCCTCATGTCAAAACAAATCCAAAAAACTCAATTTTGGACTAGGCTGAAAATTAGTCGAGCCTATGGGACCCACTAGTCGAACCCAAAAATAATCTTCACAATAAAGTCCCTGGCATCTCCATGAACGTGCTCCAAAAATGAGCATAAGCCGAGTAAAGGAAAGGACTCAAAATGGATGGAGAATAAATGAAATAAAACATAAAACATTGTAAAATCTTACACTAAGGAACAGAGAATTACATACCAAAAGTAAGCAAAAAGATGACTTCGGAGTGAAATATAACCCAATGTATCAATAATAACCCACAATGAGCTGAAATATAAAGAATTCACAACGAACTTACGCAATCTCAACACTCCTCTACACTTGCACAATGATTTCCAAACTATTGAGCAGCTTTAGAGAGAGATTAGAGTGAGAAAATAATGGGTTTTATATATTAAATTTTGAGGTTTGCAATACATATACTACTAGGCATTAAGCCTTAGCGAAAGCATGGCAGATGGTCGTGATCGCCAAGCTCATGATATTTGGTCATCGCGATCCCAATAATGAAGATTACAATTGTAATGAAAAAAAAAATAAAGTGTCGCGATCGCATTAAGGATCTTCACAATTGAGATGAAGAAAGAGGAAGACCTTCATGATCGTGTGACACCCCTTCGTGATTGCAAAGAGTAAAATTACTGCACCAGATGCTAGTTTTTGACAACAAAACTAGCTATTGCAAAATACTCCAAAAACCACTTAGAATATATTCAGAGTTTGATAAATGGAAATGAGATATGCCCTCACACCTAAAATGAAATTCTGGACTCAAGGGCGCAGTTGAAATCTAGATATGAGATCATTTAGGAGAAGTGTTGACCAAGTCAACACTTAGGCCTAAAATGCCTAATATCCACCCAACACCTTTAAATTGCATCGGATGCCTCGGGAAGCAAACCAACACTCTTTCTAACCTAAAGTAGGCATCACAGAGTTGATGGCATATTTGAATTTATGATCAACTCCCTGATCATTAAAGTTGGCCAACGTCAAACATTCAACCACTGTCCAACTGTTTTCTTGCAACACGAGATAAACTCGCACTAAAAGCTCTTGGACATGGACCAAGTGTTAACCGAGACCAAAATACATGTTCAAAAGTTAAAAGTTATTGGAACTGTCAGAATTCGATTCCAAGCTTATTTTGAAGGAATGTTGAATAGCGTCGATGAGAATCTAAGTTCAAGCTCTAAAAAAGAAAAATTAAGATAAATCTCAAACAAACTGCTAGGGAGCCAGACTACCTATTCCAGAAGGTCATAAATGACCTAGGGAAGCTATCGGAGCTCTCTAGAATACAAGATATTTCATAAGAAATAGAAATTACCATAAGGGTCATTATGATCAAAACTTATTCAAGAACAAACAGAATATACTAACCCACACTTAAGAAAAACCAAAGAGGCTAACCTGAACTGATAATCAAATTATTTCCAACCATCTAATGGATGACCTAAATCTAGTTAAACAATTAAATATCACAAAAATCAACACTAGGATCGATACCCTTAATCCACTACTAGTGAATCAGCTATGGGGAAAACACAAGAATAGGCCTACCACAAGTCTCGGTAACCATTTAATAGACCCCAAAACTGAATCTTAAATCCTTTCAATGCAATAAAGCTCATATGAAAATAATGGACAGCTATGGACCCAATTGTCTGGATCAATCTAAAAACTCAAGGATCACAACCTCACTCGAAAGGAAGGTCATAACAACTTATCTACAACTCACTGAACACCAAAAATGAGCAAGGGACGATGTATTAAAGATAGTATTACGAGTAAAAGTCAAACAAGCCTAAAAAATTCATAGAACTAATCTCCTATCCCAGAGACTATATAAGTCCCAAATGGAGTGTGGCTAAAGGACCCCATCATTCTACCTAAAGCATGCTAAGCATAGCTAAGGGGCGGGTCCAACACAAAACTCTAGGGATGCAAAATAGGGAGGGTAATCCAGTTATGCCTAAGATGTATATGGCCATCCCATATATCAAGAATATCATTGCCTAAAAATCAAGCTCCTCAACAACTACCCAACAGGATCTAATAACACAACCCACTAATAAGAAAACAACTACTAGGGTAGCAATAAATAACAACCTCAATAATAGCTCAGAAGCTACACCCATCACAGGGTAAAACAAATATGGGCTAAAATGAAGGAGAACGTAAGGATGGAAGTCAAATAAAGGCATATAAAGTCTGACCTCAATAAATAGAGTCACAAATTAACAAGTATAGATGTGAAACAAATATAAAAGACAAATAAAGTCAAGGCTAGCCAAGAACAACCTACACATCAAGCCTAAGGTCACAATGATCGAGGCTCCAAGAGAACTCTGTCCTATATGGGATGACATCTTATCCATTTTATGTTGGGGGCACCCTACAGCAAAATATCTAGGAGTCACACACTCATAGAACAAATAACCTCAAGGGAAATCCATGCAATAATAATCAAGGGAACCATATGCTAAGCATAACCCTAGCTTCCAACACTGATGATGATACCTCATAAAGAGAGCCACCCTGGCTTGAAGCTCCAGAAGAACTAAGAACTAAAGGAACTCATAACTAATATGACTCATGCTATGTGCTATGTGCAACAATGTGACCCATAGCTACTCATACATAACATGGACCATAGGTATTATTCATGCAAGATGATCTAGGCGAACCCATATGGCCACCACGACCTGATGCTCTCAGAAAGGTACCACTTAAAGTCATCCCAAGGCTTAGACCACTAAAACCATATCACTCCCTACCTAACGTCTGTGAAACTATATGAATCGGCCTAAAGAGATGAACCTTACATCCTAACATACCATTACCAAAACCACCTATAGTGTGGGGCTCTGGCTCACCACCTCCATATGCTTTCTGACGTAGACTCTCAATCAACCTCGCGCAGCCAACAACCTAAGTGAAAGAATGGACTGCATCTACCAAAGGTGTAATTTTTGATACAAGCATGGATGGAAATGAAGCTAACATTAAAAGCGATCAATCTCCAAGACTATTTACAAAGAATCAAGATAAGGAATTGACGGCTTTTCAATCTATGATGAAGAAGTAGGATGCATGGAAAATATTATACAAGGCCTAAGAGATAATTTACAACATTTGGAATTGCAAAATACCAATAATTAAAGCCCAAGAAGGAGTTAAAGTAGGCGGCCAAAGGCAGTCCAAGTGGAAGAAAAAATCAGCCTAAAACATTGGCCCAATAGAAGATTCACACCCAAGGGAGTTTTGCCAATCTATGTCAATAAAGGAGAAAAAAATTTAATCAAAATAATCTAATAAGGTTGTCTAAGAAGCTTCTTAAACTTATTCTATTTTCACTCAAATTGGATGAAGGAAAACTTGTCCAAGTCCTATTGCTTTGGGACTTCATAATTTCTATTTGCATACTCTATAAATAGGGGTTTTCGTTCAAGTTTAAACTTAGATAAATTTGATAAATATTGAGAGCCATTGGATAATTATAGTTTAGCTTTATATTCCATAGTTTATAGCTTAATTGAGTGACTAGAGGTGGATTCCTTTAGTCACTAGTATAAATTCTTTATTTCCAATTTAATTGAAGGAACTTTCATTTAAGGATTTAATTGTTTCTTGATTTTCTTGATTAGTTTCTTGTTCATATTTATTGATTCAATTGGAGGTGTGAGTATAAAGTACCTTGTTGCCCATAAATCATTAAATTGTTCAAGCTCCCATATATCCTTTTATTTTCTTTCTTTATCCCTCAATCTTGTGTTGTGATTCGTAACCCGAATCTTATGAAGTTCTAGATGAAGGGGCATAATCAATTCACCAACAAAACTATGGGTCATCTCATACCGAAAGGGAAAAACAATAGGTGTACGCCCAACCAACTTATAAAATATAGCCTCATACTCAGAAATGGAGAAAGAACCCTCTGGCAGGCCTCGAAGCTCACACCTTGCCTAGAAGCACTCGAAACACAAAGTAATATCCCTATTTATGGTAAATCACTCATTAATATCAATACCCCAAGAAGTAACTCTTGAAGAACTGGCATAGTAATAAACTGATAGGTGCAACACACACTGATCTCTAAACACCAGGTAGCTATTAAACTAAAATAATCTCAGGCTGAACCCTGAAGCTCTAACATGTGTAGCAGCTCTTGTGGATGTCAAAATATAAGCTAGTTCTTGACCTCTTAATTGACATCTAGTATGGACCTTATATGAGCTCTAACTAACAGCGCATCAAGTCTTCTATCTCCTGCGGCTACCAAAGATCGTGGGAGTGTCATTTGCTGAAGGGTGAATTAGAACAATGACTATTTCAAAAACCAACTAGGATGCATGCTTGATATGAAAGTAAAGAAGAGAAGGATTTCTTAAAAGTTGTCACAGTAACCTCTTAAAGAGAAGATATGGATGTCATCGTATCCGATCCACAAGACTCTACTATATACTGGCTCATGTACTGTGGATACCAACGAACCTAAAGCTCTGATACCAATATGCCCATATCTCGGATCATGAAACAAATATGTACAAAAAGGGTAATAAATAAATGTGGAAGATAATTATATAAATAAGGATAGAATATGTGCAAAAGTAGTATAATAATGTAAATCACCAAAACCTAGTAAACAAGTACATGAGCTCTAAGAAAGTAAATACAAATTCTGAAATGAAAATGTAAATTTTATACGATAGTACAAATGATAGAAATGAAAGAAAGAGAGAGGTAAAACCAAGATCTGAAAGTCAGAAGTCATCATCTACCTCAGATAAGGTTAATCATCACAATCAGGAATCAACGACAAGCACTCATACTCAAGTCTGCACCAAAAGATGGAAAAATATCATTTGAGTAACAAAAACAATGGTTACCCAGTAGCATCATAGGCTGATCGAGCTCATATAAGAAATAAAAATAGTAAATAGCAGATAGTAAATAGCAGATAGTGAAAAGATAGGTCACAGATGTCAAGGAATACAAGTGTAAGAAAGTATAGCTAGCTACAGATAAATAGAGATAATGAGGAACAAATAGAGTTAGCCAATCACAACAATTGGGTTGTTTAACTGAGTCCCTGCGATATATAATCAAGTAAAGAGAATAAATAAGGGTTGTTTAATAGTAACCTCAATAGAAGACAAAGAAAGAAGGCACAATCAAATGAAACCCACATAAACAACATCAACTAGCCAAGTCAATTCTAAACACTACCAAATAACATAAATAATGGAGAGTAAATAAATATATAAATCAAAGTAGTCACGCTCAACTGTTGGCACCCCATAAGTACTAGAAGCAAGTTTCATCTAAGAAAACAAGTGCAGAAAGTAACCATACATGAAGTATGCTAAAGTAACTTCATAGACTCCTCCTATGAATGTATATAGGCATGATAGGGAGGACTTAGGAAGGAATCTCTTGTATACCTACTAATCCATCATATATCCCTCTCCCGGCCACACTACATACTAGCATCAAGTTGACAAGGTCCATGGTGGGGATTAACCCACATACTAAATAAATATCATAACAGGAAGTCATAATGAATATGGTTATAGGAGATCATACTGTATCAGGTCTTATGTGCAGTGACCAGCCATAAACGGGTCTACAACAAGTTGAAAACTCATTTCCATGCCTAGTTGCAACTAGAACAAATCAGGTAATGGCTAATACTCAACGTCTAACATTGGGAGAAATTTATAAGTGCCAGAAAGGTAATGTGCCCGATGCTATATTCTTAAGACTTGGACTAATAAAGTTGAAAATAGTAGTACCAGGTGCCTAATCAACAATCGGGTACTAAAATAATTTAAGAAAGTTATAAAATAGTTCATTTTAGTGAAGAGTCCCTCTGCTTAAAACTAATTTGATATCATTATCAGCCGGTTATATCAAAATAAATGTGATCATCAGTGATTATCAAAAGCTCAAGTAATGCAAGTCATTAATATCCAAAAATAAGCCTTCAAGGCTAAATCAATATCTAAAGACGGGCTCAACAAGGCCATGCAAGGTTCAAAAATCATCAATACGGAGCTCTTGACCATAAAAAGTGGAAATAAATACATAAAATCTTAGTAAAACAATGATGACATGCATGAATGATAATGAGCACAATCACAATTATGGATCACAGAATGTCTTGCCAGCCCTACGCAAGCTCGGACTATTACAACAAGCATAAACAGCCAAATTGATATCTAAGACTCACAGAAATTCCCAATAATCGCACCATTTATATTCTAGAGGCAGTGTCGACCACTTAGGTCCACAGGGTATAATCAAAATACAACACCAATAAATGATCAAGAACCAAACTAAAGAAACAGACAGGGTCAGGGGTACCAACTAAAATTCCCAACCTAGGCCAGGGGTACAAACTAAAATTCCCAACATAAGGATGCTAAATAGTGCTATTACTTCCCATATAAGCCAAGTATCAATCGTAAGTCGTAGACTATCTGCCTTCTGAAGACAAGCTAACAAATGTTAGTAGAAAAAATCCCAAGAAGCTTCAGATCTCCAAAAATGCAAAAAAAATCTCGAACAATTAAGAAACTAGAAAATAATAATCTACAAGTTAATACGAGTAAAGTGATACCCACAAAGCTATAAAAATAGCCAGGGTAAAAATATGAGTCAAAACAAGCCTACGTTCCCATGAACCTGGATACTTCAAACAAAAGGTACAAATATTTCTCACATTGTAGGTAAATTTAAGCAAAGACAAGTAATAACCAATCTAGAATAAAAAAAATAGAGACAAGAAAGTGTAGGAGAAATTGGGAAATTATGGGTGATGAAAGGAATTAAAGTAAAAACATACAATTTAATTGATGAAAAAATGATTGGAGATGTTTCTTGATTCTTCCCAAGCTCAATTTTGAAAACCCATGAGTTTAAAAAATCAACAATTGGATTTTGGGATAAAACAAATGGAAGAAAATGAGCTAACATTAGGTTTGGGACTATTTATATTGCCAGTGAAAAATGCTCCGTGATCGCGACACTATTTACCACGAACGTTGAAGACAAGATAAAAGGGAATTGCCATTAATTTAGAGAGGACCGTGACCATATGGAAAAAAATATTGAGCCTCATGATCGTGAAGGGGATGACTAGTGAACAATCTAGGTCAGAGGCAACATGATCGCATTGACCATATTGCGTTCGTGAAGGGAAGCACCAAAGACACTATACAGTAGTGATGACATGGTCGTGACTGTGAAGTCCAATGCCTAAACCATACTTGGTGCATGAAAACAAATAATGTTAAATAAAACTTCATACGGTGTTTTGTAATGTGTTCATATCCTAATGAACACAAACTAAATATGAAAATTGTATATAAATAACATTCCAGAATTAATGGAGCAAAGACATTTTGATCCAATGTCTTTCAATGAAATGTTGATTAATGTCAACCCTCGGCCTAAATTACATAAATTTGAACCCAAAATGAGTTTATCTAACCCGAGGCCTGAACGAACACTTTACCTAACTCAAACTCGACATTTTAGAGCTGATGGCATAGTCAAATTTTTAATCTAGGACTCTGATCATAAAATGACCATCCAAGCTCCACTTATAAACTAGAAAACTCATAAAGTATGAAAAATGAGACAAAGTCACAATGAAGGCTTCCATACACAAATCAAGATTCCATCTAGACCAAAATCCACTTTTAGAAGCTAATGGGACTGTCAAAATTTGATTTTGAGTTGTTTTCAAAGAACTTTGAGCGAAGTAAATGATATTAAAAGTTAAAGCCTTACATAGGTAAACAGACATAGCGACCAATCGTACGAACCAGGAACCAAATCACTGGTCGTCTAAGTGATAAATGAATTAAGGTCGCTACAGGAAAGCTCTAGGATGCAAGAAGATGTAAAAAATATAGAAATAATCGAGAAGGTCATTACAGGAGGTTTTTAAACTATTGGGTTTCCAAAAGATGAAAATAGTGTAGTATGCTTTGGGAATTTTTTCTATTTTGTATTTGAATGTGACCAAAAATATATATGTATATATACATATATCTTGCTCTAATTTATTTAAAATGTAATGCATAATGTGTGTACATGTGACACCAATTCCAAATTCCAAATACATTCTCAATACTTAGATATATCATTACTAGAATTTAATATTTTAATGTTATTTAATTATCATAGTATGTGATACGAGCACAGACGAAACCCACCCTTTAAGACCATTCATACGGAGTCAAACTAAGGAGCTAAAGGCATTGCAAGACACAATTTAGAAGAATGATGCATGGGGAACCTTGTACAAACCCCAATTGGTGAACTGCAATGTATGAAAAGCCTATGATCTAGAAGAAGTAGGTGACTTCCAACTCACTATCTAGAAAGGCATCCATATACGACGGTCAATCCTTACTACCGTCCTTGAGGGCAGTTTGCCATATCCATACTATAGTTAGTCTACTTAATGACAAACATGGAGGCCATAGACGATGGCAAAATACATACTATCGTCCTTGAAATTGGTCCACCACAAAGAGGTTATTTTTTGAGATTTGAGGAGTATTTTGACATAATGAGTCACTTGTTGGATAATTGAAAAATAGACTAGCATAAATAGTCTCTCTTTTAATTTTCCAAGTAGACTTTGATGAAATGATATTGTGAAATCTTGAAAGTGTATTGTTATAGAATTTAGAGTCCTTTAGCGTAATTTGTAGTCATAGTTGAGTGATTAGGATCGAATTATCGTGGTTTCTTTATAATTTATTTTTTAATTAATCAATGAGTTTCTCATTTGTGGATTTAAGCTGGTTTCTCTCATTAATTGATTTTAGGGTTTTCCTTTGATTTATCAATTCAATTGGGAGATGAAGGTGTCAAGTCCCTCACTGCCCATAAATCAGTAAGTTTTTGTAGAATACTGCATTCTTTTATTTTGTTTCTTTCTCCCCGAATTCCTAATTGTGATCTCATAATCGAGATTCATCATTTAGTATTAGATCCTAGGCTCATAATTTGTTCCATCAAAGTAAAATCCTTGGTTGTAAATTCAAAATATAAAAGAAAAATAAAAAATCTTAGTGTGAAAATTTTGAGTCAAGTTTTTGAAGTTTCTATCAGTAGATTCGGTTTCCTTAGTGAGTTTAGAGTCTAGGATTCAAATCTGAATAAAATTTGGAGTGGGTTACCAATTCCACCATGGGAGACCTTAGAGGATTTGAAATTTGGAGTTATTAAGAAGGTTTAATGTGTTTTCAGTTACATGAAAGTGTTTCCCAAACTACCAGGAGCCTAGGGTTCCATTTTGGTAAAGTTTGGTGAAGAATTTAGTAAGGGTCAAATTTTGCATCTTCTTCATCATTTTCCTCCAAAAATTAAACTTTAAGTTGGAAATCATGTGTTGGATTCTAGTTTTGGAAAGTATTCACAATTTTTTTCTACACTTGAAGGACTTGGGATTCATGTTTAGGGGGATTGAGTGACTTTAGAGGCAGAATTATATATTGGAGGTTCATCATTAATGGTATTCTTATAGGTTTGAAGGAGGGTTTAATTGGGTCCTAATTTGGGTTGGAATTAAAGGCTAAAAACTTTTCAAGCAGAGTGTGGTTAAATTTTTTTGTAATTCTGAGTTGGTTTGAAGGAGGTGAAAAGTTTGAATGTTCTTGGTGTTCTTTAATATCTTCAAATCTTCATGTAGAAGAACATTTAAAAAGGTATTGTTTGAAAAAAGTGTTTGTTCTTGGAATATTCTATTTAGGGTAATTACTAAGAAGGAAAGTGCAAGGGGGACACACAATTAAAATTTTCTTTGCACAGTCCCAGGTGATATACCCATCTTGGCGATGAGAGAAGGTGGGAAAGTCTATACCATCATCCTTTAGGGTGTTCCGCCGTCTCCATATGACTATCAGGATTTTTAAGCCCAGCTCACCATCCCACATCACTATCACATATGGCATCCATTTCATACTCCTTCCTTGGGGTTGATCTGCCATCCCCATATGGTGGTTAAGAATTTATGAGTTCCGCTCACTGTCACATACGACGGTGGCCACCCAACCACGGCTGTAAGATGCTAAGTTTTAGCTCTCTAAAAACACTTTTTATCCATTAGTAACACACTTCTTGGATCAATTTAATACCTAATTGTTAGTTTTGATTCTTTATTCATAAATTCACTTTTTCTTAAATTCCATAACTAGTTTATAACTAGTAATATTTCTACTTAGTTGTTTATTAGTTTTGTACCCGTCTTTTTTTGTTCTTTTCCTTTGAGATTTTCTCTTTTATTTTGTAGTAGTTTCTTGGATCGTGTCCTTTTTCATTTGTCCTTTTTGAGGCGACAAAGTTCTATTCCTCTACAAAGACGAGATACCTTGAGTTAATTGACCAAAGTTCACTATTAACCCCAGGATGCTGCTATAGAGGTAAGGTGAGAGGTTCCACACGAGTGGTGTGACTATTTTCTACTAATGTTGTGTGCTAGTTTTGTAGGTACAAATGTCTCAACACTTAGAAACCATTTAATAAGGGGAGAAATCCAAAGTTATGATGGTGTTTCTTATTCAACAACTCCAAAGGATGAATGATATGTTGGAGAGGTGGATTCAAGGATGAGTAGATTCCAAGGGAAAATCGGGGAGTTACATACACTTCATGTAGGCATAACTCAATGGGTAGGGAAAGTTGAAGATGGAGATCGGGGAGACAATGTAAGTAGGGGGGACTCTCCTCTCACGATACATGGTGAAAGCCAAGGTAGAACTTCGAATACATCTCCTACTATCAACCTATACCAATTAAGGGAGATGAATCATCAACAAGAAAATACACCCTTTTGTCAACCCACAAACTTCCAAACAAACCACCCTTCACACCATGTGAGACACAAAACCCCATATTCGCAATACCAACCAAATTACCTGATGTAAAGAAACTAAGGTCTTGCCACCCACCAACCACCACCATCTCCACCTTGAAATACTCTAAACATGATGATGTTATACCACAAGAACCTAGCCCACAAATGACCAATCTAAATATTGAAACACCACCCGAAAACCCTAACATCTCTACTATGATGCCTTTATATTTGACTATAATTATAAAGGATATGTATATGGTGAATACCCGAGGGGAGTTTCATACAAAGGTCGTCCTGAAAATAGGGGTAATAGGGGAATATAGAGAGTGGGAGTCCGTGGGAGGAACCAATGCATGGGATGGCAAGGTTATGGGTGTAGAGGAGATAGAGGAGGTAGATAAGGAGAATGGGAGGAACAATATGGTAGAAGGGGTGAAAGGAAAGTGTAGAGGGGTGACCCTGATCGAGGTATCAATACTATCAAATTCACTCTTCCAACTTTCAAAGTAGGGAGTGATCTTGAGGAATTCCTTGAGTGGAAGCTACAAATTGAGAGGATCTTCCTCACAAACAATGTGTCAGAAGCCATGAAGACTACAAATTCCATCACTCAATTTGAATGTTATGCATCAACTTGGTGGGAAGATAAGATGAGAGATAAGACTATGAATTACATCCATGAGTTGGTTAATTGGCTAGAGATTCTAGCCCTTATAGAGGCAAGATTTGTACCACCCGACTATCATGTAGACCTTCTCAAGAGAGAATTATGTATTGCGATAGGGGGAGGAGTGTATTGAATTAATACGATAAGTTTGAAAGCCTATGGATGAAGTCCAACTTGGAAGAGATGATGTAAATTATGGTGATAAGGTTCACCAATGGGTTGAGAAGTGACATTTCTAAAGTAGTGAGGCTCAAACACTATGACAATTTGAATGGAGCTTTCCATGATGATAACAAAGTTTAGTTGGACTCAGAAGAGGAGAAAGACCCTCATGGATATTTAAGAGAAATACGTTACATTTTTCATTATAGAGTATTTTAGTAGTTTCCCCAAGTCATTTATGACTTGCTGAAACTGGTAGTTTGGTTCACTGGAAGTTCTGTTGATAAATATCTCAAATTGCCTATTTTAGAGCCTAAATTAAGTAATTATTGACTAAATTCAACTCTCCTCCATGAAGATCTCAGAATTAAATTTTAAAAGTTCCGTTAGCTTCAAAATGCAAAACAAATTCAATATTGATCTTAAGTTCGTGTTTTGGAGATTTTGTTTGGAATTTGTACTTATTTGTGTATTTTAGTTAAGGTTAAGGCCTAATTTAGAGCTTGAGTGGTATTTTGTTGTATGGAGTGTCAGATCGGAGTTTTGACACTTCTATTAGCTCTAAAATGGTGAATTTAGGCTAGTTTGACCTTTGGGGCACTTCCTAATATGTTCGTGCTCGATTTGAGTTGGTTGATGGAAAGTTGGAAATTTACTCATTTTGACTAAGTCTTGGTTGAGGGGTGTTTTCACTCAAACAACCTCCGATGTCAATTTCATCAATTTCGTTGAGTCTAGAATGAGTTTTTCTCATAAAATACATATTTGGTTAGCCAAAATTAGACTCCATTTCAATTTCTAAACTCCGATTGAAATTTCAAAAATTGATGTTTTTGCTGGTGCAACTTTGATCGATTTATCATAGTGATCAATAAATCGGACATCCTGCCAATAAATTGGCTGGGCCAATAAATCAGACCAAATGACCGATAAATAAGTAGGTTCCAATAAATCAGCCATTTTCCTGATAAATCGGTGCCTGTCGGTTGTCAGGGGTGTTGATTTATCTGCACTTTTAGTCTAATAAATCAGTACTTGGGCATTTTTCTTCAACTTATCACCCATTTTTTGAGTTATTGTTTCGTCAACTTCTCTTTTTTTTTTCTCTCCAATTTTTGTGTGAATTGCCTTGGATACTTCCCCAAACTTCATTGAAAAGTTCCTTGAAGATCTCATACGTCATACTCACCTTCAGTAAGTAATTTCATCCGTTGAATTTCATGATAATTAGAATTTTTCCTCCATTAATGCCCTAATATTGATTTATTGGTTCCTTTAATTATATCTGAAGTTATGTGGTGTATCTTTTCTCTTTAAGGCTATTATACGTCGTAGTAACATCTCATTTTTTCAAATTCAAGGTACAATTTCTTAAAGATCAAATTTTTAGCCCCTTTACTACTAAATTTTCTCTAGGCTGCTCAAGGGTCTTCCCTTACTAGAATTATGCTTAATTTTGGAGCACGGGTTCCTATAATATTGGAAAGGCCGTGGCAAAGTTTATTTTCAATTCTGACAAGTGGGTCCCACAGGCCTATTTTAGGCTCGATTTTAGGTCTAGTCCGGAACTTAGTATACTTTATACCATTGGACTCGTATTGATATATGAAATACTTTTACAAAAGTTTCAGAGTATTTGAAGTTCATTTTATATTAGTCAGAGTAACATTTGTAAGCTTTCAGTGGTTTATCGTCAGACGACAGGTAGACTCTTGGGTTATCTCTGGGTTTATAACTTTAATAATTGTACTAAATAGCATATGTGGTTGGGTAGCTAGGTCTTTATAGTAACCTTATACCATTCCTTCGTCCACTTACTCATTTGATATATATTTTGGCATCCAGATTTGTATGGTGCCTGTGACTTAGGATTTGCTTAGTGATACCTTTTCGAAATATATGGTTGTCATTTTATGTATATATACTTTCTAATATGTTGTGTATCTACTATACAAGAGGTTGGGTCTTTGGCTCCATTGAGAGTGCATTGGGGCTGGGCCAGTATCACCACATGATTATTAAGCCGTATAGGTTAGAGACTGATTTTTGTAACAATGACAAATAAAAATATATACTAATAAATTGGAATATTCTAATAATAATATAAGTAAATGACCTTTAAAATATTTTAGACTAGTGTTGTATCAAACACCCAGGAATACTATTTCTACTTCTTTTAGCCCAGGCTTTACATCCTGGTTCCAGGTAATATCATTTGACTAATTAATGTTAGGACTTGAGACTGGCTCCATTTGGCAGTGAGTACAGTCACTGGCACTTGATTCTGTCATCGTATAGAAGTGAGTGTAGCTTCTTGACACGTATAATACTTATTTTTTATAGAGACTTTGATGATACATGTTCCATTGAGGAAATTTGTGATACTATTACATTGAGGCATTGAACTCCATGACTTGCCGAGTATGACTTGATGATATTATTGATATGAGGGTTTAGATGCCTGATGGTGAGACTCTTGAGGCTCTATGATTTGGATTGTTAGATTATGATGACGTTAGAGATTGTACATGGTGGTACACCTTAACAGACCTTGCCTCTGAGCTACAACAATGTGGAGGGAGGTATAGGACAGAGTAGAGATATACCGAGAACATTTAGGGTAGCCCTCCATGGATTCTGCCTACTGGGCCTATGGGTGCCGAAGGAGAAACGTCAACAGGACTGGTACTTAATAGTGTGTATTTACTTTTCTACACTTGTTTTCTTTAGTGTACCCCTGGTAGTATGGTGATGCCTACAAGTGAACGTGTTTTTGTGTACACTGTGCATTTTCTTGAGGGACTTAGCAACCTTTATATGAATTACTGTAGTACTAATACTATTTCTTAGTTGTTCTTATTGGTTACTTGGTATTTCATGTTATGTGGGATATGGTGCGTTACATTATTATTCATTCATTCATCCCTTACTTGAGGTTACCGGTATACCATCCATGTTCACTTCCTATCATCTTTTAAATCTTGATTGTTGTTGTTATTATTCACATATACTGTTTCACGGATTCTGGGTCCGTTTCCTTCATTTCTTGAATTCCTAATATGTGATTCACAAGCGATATATCTTCTGCTTGTACTTGATTTCTATTTGAGTAGCCAACTTCCATGATATACTGTTTGATTCTGTGAATATATTTTTTGTCTTTCATTATTTATGTTTTTATTATTATTGTGTGCCTAGTGGGCCTTCGAAGTCTACTGGGTACGAGTTGCTTCAGCGTCTTGCACTCATACTACACTTGCCATGTACAGATTTGAGTACAGGTGCCCGACCTTTATTTATAGATCATTGTTAGTGCAAATTTTATTGATTTTTAGCGACTCAGGGTGAGCTTAGCGTACAACTTTTCCTGCTTCTCTTCAGTATTTATTTTGATCTCCATGTATTTGTGTAGATATATTTGTATTAGACATTTGATTCCTTGTTTAGTACTTAGAGTTTTTTTATTATGTTGATACCGAGTTTTGTGCATTATTGATTCTTTATACTTTCGCTTCATTTATATACTATCTATTATATTTTTGCTTTCCACTTTTGATGTAGTAGTCCTCTGCTTTGGCTTCAGACTACAGGGTTGGTTCTCTTACTGGTGGTACTATGGGTGCCATCATGATCCGAGAAATTGGGTAGTGACAAATTGGTATCAGAGCCTAGGTTTGTCGGTGTTAGTGTACAGAATCAATATGTAGTAAAGTCTTGTAGATCGGTACAGAGACGTCAGTCACTTAGCTTCAGGAGGCTATAGTGACATTTAGGAAAATAACTCTTTTTTTTGAATCCTTTATCGTGCATATATCCTTGGTGGTTCTTGAAAATTCTCACTCATTGTCATCATTGTTTCGCAGATTCCTAGTACATATTTATTAGTACCAATGAAGATAGCTGGAGCACCTACTCTTGCTACTAATTCTGAGGTTCCATCAGTGCCTACAGCACCTGTGGTAGCACTAGCTGCAGTACCTATCGCAACACCAGTGCCAATGCTTATTACAACACCTTCTCCAGATATTTGTAACATCTTATGGTAGTTAGTGCCTATGGTGGCCCCCTACTGATGAGACACAACCAGCCATTCCAGCACCAAAGCCTGCAGCTGTAATTCCTATAATGTAACTAGTTCCTCCTATTGTTCTAGCAGATATTTATACACCTGCTAAGGTCCTCCCAGTACTTATTGTTGCTCCTATAATTGAGAAACAAACAACTATGACTAATTCAGAGGAGAGCCTTCTAACTAGATTTTTGAGGTCTGTTCCCTCCAAGGGAGGATGCACATGATTTCATCGTTGATTATGAAGAAAGTTT
Organism: Withania somnifera; assembly: GCA_039654485.1. Lineage (NCBI taxonomy): Eukaryota > Viridiplantae > Streptophyta > Magnoliopsida > Solanales > Solanaceae > Withania > Withania somnifera. The sequence goes on from JBDJHY011005871.1 coordinate 23,971, forward strand.
GACTAACATGGGGGTGTTGAAGACCCATGGTGTATCTTTTACCACCTATCAGATGCATGGTACAGCTAAGCAGTAGCGAAGATCTTTTATGGTTGCAGACTAACAAGTTCAACCCAGCCGACTTGGACTGAATTTTATGAGGTCTTTATGAGGAAATTTGTGTTGAGGGTAGAGCGAGAACACCTGAGAGAGGAGTTTAGAAAACTTGAGTAGGGATTAGTGTCTTTGGTAGAGTATGAAGCTTGGTTCCACTAGCTGTTAGTTTATGGTGTGGAGTTTATGCCTATAGAGGCGGAGACAGTTCGCAGATTTGCATATGGTTTGCGTGACACACTACGTGAGGCTGTAGAATTGCTAGTATAATATGTTTATCCATTTAAGGCAGTGGTAGATTATGCTAACTCTATGGAGGCCCTCTATCGTGAGTCGCGTCAGTGCAATATAAAGAGGCAGAGGCATCAAGAAGGTTACAGTAGGTCCTATTCTAGGGGTTAT
>JBDJHY011005872.1:0-14374 GCA_039654485.1 Withania somnifera
GTTTTTCTTTTCTTTATTCTTATTCCATTTTAAATTCCTTAACTTATACAAGAAGATACCAATTGTAACCTTTATCTTCTCACCTATTTCATTCAAAACTACCCATCTTCCGTACAAAAACCATTGATCTTAAATACCTTAGTTTTAAAATTCAAGTCAGTCATCTCGTAACTATTGCGTATTTTGAAATCTTGCATTGTCAGAAGTTGAGTCAAGGAACCGTAGCATAAAGCATTCTATAAACTGTGAGTGTGCTTTAATTGTTCTTTTTTGTTGAAGTTCGTTTTTCTACTCAATTATGGTGAGGTGAAGTCTGAGTAGCCCTATGCCCATTAAAATTAACACTAATATAATTTGGTAGGTTGAGTTCATAGGCTTGATTTTGGCTAGACATAAATTTCTGGGAACATCATACACTTAAAGATTGGATAGATTATTTGCTTAAAATTCATCAAATAAGGCATAACTTGCAATGGTAGTGAATGGACGGAAGTATGGACGAACCATGTTGAGTGAGAATATTCTTCCATGTTTGTATCCCATTGGGTTTTAATAAAATTAAAAATTAATAAGAACTGAGTACCCAAACCTTTCATTTGAAAGGAATTGGACTGTATCAGTGAGTGGCGATGGAATGGACGAACTGTCCACTGTAGGACTAATCATCTAGCTCCTTTATTTTCCACAAATTAAACTAGTTAAATGTAGACAATGTAATGGACAAACCATCTACTTTGGATGAATCATCCAAACCTATCACCTGTATGATTCTAAACTAGTTATTGAATACACGAAGAGGTGGACAAATCGTCCATCATTGGATGAACCATCCTACCATTTTGTCCAAAAATTCCTAATATGTTTATACTCCATAATTTTGATTTTTGTATTAGTACTAACGATATCCTTATAGGTACCAATGGCACCCAAACTTCTTACAAGCCGTAGAGCTGGTTAGAGAAGTGAAACTTCCCAAGGTCAACAGGATGAGGATGAAGTCCAGAGAAAAGAGTGACCCGATTACATTCTAGGAAAGCTAGGTCAGTTGAGAAGCCTACTCAACCTAAGACAGATGTCATTTCCTCATATGGAAAGGAATTTGGAAAAGATTTGGGAGACTCATCAGGTAGTGAGGAATAAGGAAATGACAGCAGTTTAGAGAGTCCAAATCCAACACCTCTACTAGCCTTGGAAAAAAAATCTCTAGGAGAATGTGTATCGAGTAACAAAGAGTAAAATATGGAACTTGGGGATGACTCCCGGTGGGCAGTGGAAGGTTCAGATAAATATATGCTGAGGGAGCCACCAAAAATGCTAAAGGTCAATTCAAGAAGAGTATTATAGAAGAAGTACAGATAGTTACAATACGTCTGCCATACTATTCAGAGATTGATCAAGTATTTCAGGCATATAAGCTGGGTTGGATGAACAGACCGCCAAGCCGGTATTATCCTACCATATTTCATGAATTCCATGTGAACTACAAAGATCATCTACAACTTCTAGCAGGCAAAGGTCCAAATTATTTTGGGATACCTGTTTTGAGCACGGTCAAGGTTCGGAGAAGTGATGTTGATATCTCTGTGGAGTCGATCAATAAGATATTGTTTGGCAGTAATTATATTCCTCCTTGAAGTTAGCCAGATTATGTCTATCGGTATACCAACTGCTAGACTTAGCAGAAATGGTTTACCTAGGTATTAACTGATGTTGATCTAGCTTGGTTGAACAACTCGTGTATGCCAATTCAAACAGGGTCACTGAGCCTTATTGCTAAACTTTGGTAGACAGTTGCTACAACGCACATACATTTAGCAAGAGAAGATAAACTGACCGATAAGATATTAGTGGCCTACTTGTTTCTGAATATAAGATACACTTTATCAGACTAATCGCTAAAAAGATGAGAATGAGGGATTTGTGTGAAGGTACTGCATACCCCTACCCTTGCTTGATTACTAAGATGTTCAAAATGGAAATTTTTTTTATGCTACATGGTATTGATGTGGCTATTGATGCTTTGAGGACCTATGATATTGAAAGGTCTAAGGATCTTTCATAAAGATGAAATGAAGAAGAAGAGGAGTCAGCCTTCTTCCACATCACAGACAAGGTCAGAGGATACAGTTGGCACTAATACTACCGATATAGTGGAGATTCCATCTGTTCATTGAGAATCTAGTGAGCCAAGTCCATAGGGCCTATCACCCAGCCATCAAGTTATCCAGTTGAGCGTCCTTCTCTTTTACCGTTAGATTTCACTCCACAAAATTTTGCTAAATTTTTTAAGCAATTGAAGCAGAATGAGCATCATCTTAAAGTGTTATTGATCGAAATAAACCATTTGATGGACCAACAAATTAAAATTTCTCTAGAACCATATGGCACTATCTAGGAGAGGATAGAAAATATTGAGGAGAGAATGAACGAATCACTAAAAATTATGGGTGTATATGGATGGGAAAAGTTATAGTTGGAACTAGAGAGGCTTCAGGAAGATATAATGTTATTATAACAAGGCTAACATATAGTTTGACCAATGATAGCAAAGCCAACAAAGTCTAATGATAAGGGAAGAATCTTGAGTTTGGACGAAATACAATCTAAAGGGAAAGTTGTTATGGTGGGTGGTAGTCCGGATGAGGAAACTGTCAGGAAGAAGATGAAAGAGTGCAAGCAAGGCAGTAACGGAGATGATCATGACCTAGAGGAAGCTATGAGAAAATCTAGAGCAACAAATATAATGGATAAAGAAAGAAGAAGATCACAATTAATGGGTGCATCTGCTAGTGGGACACCAAAAAAGTCAGAACAGTTCAGTAGGTCCTCAGATCACATTGACATCCGCAAGTGCTGATAGTGCGGGGGTAGAAAAACCATCTCCTGTTAACTAAAAGTCATATGATGCTGATGCTTAGGATGTTCACGTTAACCTCTTACCCATTCAATGTTTAAATTTATTTATGCATTGGGGATAATGCTATATTTTGTGTAGGGAGAGGGTTATACCTGTGTTGTTCGTTCGGGTTTTTATTTTCCATGATTCTTTTCCTTTGATCATTTTATCTAGTAGAATTGGCATGTCTAGGTATTAAATATTTATTTGAATGTTTGTTGGGTTATGAACCCCATAGGAATAACATTCAGTATCCATAAATCATTTGATTATCTTTATGTTAACTGTATTTCGTGAAAAAAATGTAATCGCTAAGTGATGATAAATTGTGTTTGTGAAACAAACTTGTCTTTGAAACAATTTTTGATTGATAAATATTGTCTACTTCCAAAGTGTGGTGAGCATAATTCGTTTTAGTCTTTTGGTGTACATGATATCTAGAACTTGTCTGGTTCATTTTAGCTAAATGGAAAGTAGGGTAACTTGAAAACGAACCTAGGCCTTCTTTTAATTAGCCACTCAGCCTTAAAAGCATCTCTAAATACTGTTGAATTTCTTTTTTTTATCCCTATGTGGAGCTTTGTATTTATAACCATCTTTCTGAAACCAACTATTTGTTGACCCCTGTGCTAGTAAAGGATTTGTTTATTTTCTATTTAAATATGTCACAAGTTCAAATCCTGTCAATAATTATTTTGGCCCTGTTTCTCCCATGGATATTGTGCACCTTAGTTCAGGCATTAAACATAAGTTGAGGTTGTAAAACTCTGTCTTAGCCCTGTTCCAGTGGTGAATATTGTATCTTCAACCTAAGTTTACAATTAGGTCGAGGGCGAAGCCTTCTTATACATTAAAATAAAATAATAATAATAATAATAATAATAATAATAAGGGTAAGAGTCCATGTATGTATAAACAAAATCTTTGAGGCAATGGGGCTGATAAAGAGTAGTGTAAAAGAACAAATGAAGAAAGATGAGAAAAAGGGGTAATGAAAGAAAAGGAGTCAGTTACTAAGTTCCCCAAATGTGCCCTACCAGCACCCAAACCTTCATTAAAAGCCGAAAAAAAGTCCTGGCTTTATTCAAGTTGACTAGATGAAATCTAAGTTAGAGTTGATAAGGGCAAGCCTATGGCTAGTATGTGAATGATTAGATTTCTTTCAAAGTTTGAGTGTATCATTCCCAGTCCTATGGTAAAATAGTATCTATGTGTGTAAGGAACTTCTATTTAGTGAGAGAAAGTAAATGACTACGTCGATTACAAATACGTTACAATTGTGATTTCAATTGATACAAGCCTTGTAAGAGGTCATTCATTTCATTGCTCAAAGTTTAAGTTAATAACGAAAACAGTTAATCAATCTTATATATTGTCAAGTGATTGATGTGTCTGAGCTAAATTCTTTTATGGGTTTTAAGTAGTTAGTTGTGTTGTTACTTGAGGACAAGAAAATATTCTAGGTTGAGGGTTTTGATGTGACAGCATTTGACATCACATATTTCACTTAAAACTATGAAGAAATTCATGTTCTAGATTAACTTTTCTATGATTTGATCTGTTTTCTATTTTTATACAAGTTAAATCTTGATTTTGGAAACTTTGATAAAAAATAGAGTTTTGAAGATAGATAAGATGATTCGTCAAGACCTAGATGATTCGCCCAAGATGTACCATCCAGGGAGATCAACATTGTGTAAGAAGACCAACAATCGTTCAATCCAGCCATGGATGGATCGTCCATAAGATGTCAGCCAAGGCCAGATGTTCTGTTTAAGAAAGAAGAAGGAGACAGAAGAATGCACGAACTGCCTATCCTTGGATGGCTCATCCAATTATGGAACCGTCTGTTAGGATTGTTACTGTTGGAATCCATGATGGATAAAAGGAACATACGAACTGTCCAGTGGTGGATGGTTTATCCAAAGTGCCACCCAAACATGAGAGAAATTTATTGTCCAGTTTTAAATGTTAAACTTGTATCTCTGTACTATAAATAGGATAATTAGGTTATTTTTATGTATTATTATTGATTAGATATATATATTTACGTACTCTCTTGCTACTAAAAACACCAAGTTTAAGGGTTTTGGCTATTTTTATGATGGACAATTAAACAACAACTTTGGAAGAGAAATTGATTTTGGTATGATATCTAATGAATTTTATCTTTGTTATTGTATAGTTATAATCATGAGTGCTAACTCCCCAACTCTAGGGTTGTGGGATCCATGGGTGAAACAAATCTATGGTTGTGAATGTAAATTGGTCCTTGCATCTAGATAGTGTATCAATACATAATCTCTATAATTTGACTGACTTTTGGTGGTTGCAAAGACAAGAACATGCCTAGGTTTAACTAGTACGAACTATATGATTAAATCTTGGAGTTGAGATTATTACAGGAAATTTGGGGTGCTAACCCTCGTCTAATGATTATTGTTGTAAATAGGATAATCATCTTCAAGTTATTAGTATAGAAATGTTGCATTCTTTTACAGCCTAAAAAGGTGTAAAAGAGATTTGTTTAAGATAGGTTGAGAAACATTTAAATGAATATATCATTAATAATAACTGATATATATACAAAAGATTGCAAGACTTGCAATATTCATAATCCAAAGATTTGTAGATACCATGGTGAATATAATTTTGGTTTTCTCATTAATTAAAATTGTTTATTGAATACGTAGATTGATATCTGAAACTCAATTATAAATTGTAACTATTGAAACATACAAACCCTCATATTTACATTTATGCATTTAAGAAATAATCGACAAATTGATTAAATATCCTCATTCGACTTTAATTTAAGACCATATTCCCTGTGAGATTCGACCCAGCCTTGTTGGATTTTATAGTTGACAACGATTGCTTATGCTTCTTTTGGAGGTGTAATATGGATGTATCAATTTCATAAAAGAACCTCAAAAACCTCAGATCAATTTTGAAATTGTGATCTATTACTCGTGGTCCATTTCTATGATCCGTGGTCCACTGAACCCAAAATTCTAAACATCAAAATTTAACTCATCTAAACTCATAAAATCACATCAAAGGCTTTGAAACCCAAATGAAGAATCTTTCTATACTAAAAACCATTTTTGAGATCTAATGAAATTGATGAAAACTCATTTCGATCCATAAATCATCAATATGAAGACCAAAATACCCTTTTCAACTTAAATTCTTTCAAAACTAAACACTCACAAAACTACTACACTAACCTTCTGATTTGAAAATCAACTGCAATAGTAGATCAAACATGAATTAAATTGACTTCAAAAAAGGATAGATCATTATTTAGTAGAAACATTAAAAAATGACCGTAAAAGTCATTACAGAATATGGTGTAGCTAAGATAGAAAATGGGTGAAACTATATACAAATAAATCCAACCTACTGATCCGTGGTTCAGCCGTGAAATCTAGACATACTCTATTAAAATGTTTTGACGCCTCTCCATCTGATAGACAACACAAAACTGCCAATGGTCTTCTTGTTCATAGTACCATATCATGAGAGCGGAGCTATTTGATGCATATAACCTCTTCAACCTTTGTATAAGAGGTAAATAGTGCACTATCTTAACAAAAATTCTTTTTACTAGAAGCATGCTTATAAAGAGCGTTTTCACAAAACTTACAAAGCTCTAAATAAATATCATCCTTATAATATAATACACACAACCTTTTTCACAATAATCAATTAGATCAAGGAGAGTCGTTACTTAGACACTAATTTATTTGTCTTATAGTAAGAATCACGAATTTCTAGAACTGAGTTAGTTAGTTCTTGTAAAAGGTATATCATAGAGTCTATTTCTCCTTGAACAATATTCCAATATGATTTGATGCTTAAATATCTAACTGCAATAGACAATTAAGTGTGCGGACTCCCATGACACAAAGGATAACATCATATAATCATTTATAAGTTGATAAATTGCTTTTTTATTAGGAGCTTCTTCAATATTAGTCCCAAATTCAATATCCAATGCATCCCACAAGTACACTGAACCATGTAGAGTATCCTAGAACCTTGGACACAATTATGTTCCACAATCCTATTACTTTCACCAATAGTAAAATTTTGAAATCTATCAGTGCTACTATTGATTTCACCATGACTAGTCCAAACGTGATAATTTGGTTTAAATCCCTTACCATAGAGATGAAATGTAACCTCTAGTTTGAGGTAGGAGCCCTACATGCATTGACATCTCACAAAAGCACACCTAATCAATCCCGAGGCTAAAAAAATCTTAAAGTGTTATTGCATGATCAACAAAAATAATGACACTATCCGTAAATTCCTCTCTTTTTCCCATACGACAAAAAAAAAAAAAAAAAAATCTAAAATACATCCAACCAGGACCAGATTCCATCTACAGAAATAATATAAAATTATCTAAAGTTAATTTCAATAAGACATGATTCTACTATTACTAATCTTTAATTCGAGATTCAAACTATAACATTAATTAACTTTTGAATTCAACAGTTAATATTAATTTAAATATACTTTATAATACTCCTAATTAAGCTCAAGCTTAAAATTGTAATTCAACTGTTGAACATAATCCAAGATTCAAGTTAATATAATTCTAAGTTCCACTAAAATATTAAGCACAATTTTGTTGTAGATTTCAAAGTGCAATTGCTAGGTTCAATTCTAGCTAAGTTGAAAATTGAATTGAAAACTAATTCTACTTTAACATAACAATGTATTAAGTCAAGGCTCAAAATTAAAACTAATAATCGAGTTTGCTGATCCATAAAACATTTTCAAGTTTCACAACTAACAATCTAATCAATTTAGAATCTAAAACTACTAACAATTCAATAAATTAAAAAATTAACATTTATAAAAGTTAATCAATCAAAAACCTTAATGCAAATTAAGCATAAACTAAATTATACGCATAACAATCTTCAATTAAAGGTAGCGGTATTCAATTAAATAGTCAAAATGCATGCAAATGAACCGGAATATCCTTGCATATATATTAGATTTCGAACTGAAGGGAAAGCGGTTTTTATTTTATTTGGTAGAACCAAGGGAGATGTGATGAGGTGGGTGGTGAACAATGCTGCAGGTTAGTTGTGACACATGAGCAGCGAGTGGTTACCAATCTCCATATAATACTTAACAGAAATGATGGTAAGCATGAGAAATTGATGAGAACGTGAATGGTACTCATGTAATCACGTCCAATCCACGGCTCCCATTCTTTCTCTTTTCCTATTTATACTCTCCTGCCTCTCCATTTTATTCGATTAAACAAGAACGTCGCAGAAAGTTAAGAACAAGGAACAAAACAAAGAGACAAGACAACAAATACTTAGAGCACAAAAGAAAAAATAAAAACATGTCGTGGCAAACTTATGTAGATGATCACTTGATGTGTGAGATTGAAAATTCAAGTAACCATCTGTCTTCTGCAGCTATCCTCGGCTATGATGGCAGTGTCTGGGCTCAGAGTCCCAATTTCCCCACGGTTAATTCCTTCTATCTCCATAACTTCCTTTTATATGATTAACTTCGGGCTAGAGATTGTTGGATTTATTCATCCTAAATAAGAAAATTCGAAGTATTGAGAACGCTTTCATCTCGTTAGTGGGCTTAGCCAAAATGGATTCAAATTCTGTCTCCACAACTATTACTCTTCGATCTGTTCGGTTTTACATTTATTTTTCTATTTTCGTCCAATATTGTGTTGGTATGGATATGTTTCTCTAAAAAAATGATGAATTAGATTTTTGTATACTTTTCCATGACCACCTAGTATCACTGAGTTGTATATTGTATTGTGTTAAATGAAGACAGGTTTTATATGAAACTAAAAGCAAGCATTCTCATCATCATGAGAACAGATCATATGAATCCTGCAACAAGGTCCTTTAACGACAATGTGGATTAGTTTTTAAGCATCTATATTATTTCTCTTTTTCATTTTCTCATGTTTGTGCTTCGAGTTGTCCATTCGTGAGGTTTTCTATGAAAAGTAAGATCCGATCTTGATTTAGTGATATAATTGATTGGACATTTACGAACATGTAGGTGTTATGGTTAACCGGAGAAAATGATCAAAAAATTCCTTAATGTATAAGGGTGGATTATTTGGCTATATCCACCATGTATATAAAAAGTAGATCATTTTGGTCGGCATCCCTAAATACAATAACTTTCCTCAATAAGTCGGTAACCTTAACAGAGAAAACATATACATTTCACCAGCCAAATCCTCCTCCTCACCTTCACAACCTAAGGTAGTTTTCTTCATTGCTGGACATTCAATGTCTTTAATTAATCTTAGCACTTTCTCTTTGACAATACCAATCCACTCTCTTATTTATTTATTTTTTTGTTCGTCCCCGGCCATGTGATCATATAAACAAGCACCTTACGAACCTCTCATCAACACTAAAGTTAAAAGGAATATGATTGTTATGAAATTTATAAGTAGTAAAAAGGAAAATATGGTGCATAATAAAAAAAAAAAAAAAAAACTAACATATATGAATAATTAAAGGTGTTGAAATTTGGAAGGATTGAAATTTGTCTCCTTTATTCTCCTCCATTTGAGAGCAAGGGAAAAAAGGAAACAGAAAATGACTTGTAAGGTTTCAGTAAAATATTCTAGTGAAATTAAATAAAATTGAGTCATATGCACTTCTTATATATGAATGACCTTGGGAGATGAACATGAATAACCTTGACAGATTTCAAGAATATTAATGTCTGATAAAATTGGACGATTTCATTAACATTATCAGAAACATAACTTTTTGGAGATTGAAATCTATTTTCATGGAATTAAGTATTAATTTTCGAACTTGGAACACAATGAAAGTTGTAGTATACCAAACTGTCTTTCTAAGTATTGATTTCTCAATCAAATTAGAAACAAAACCAGAAAGATAAATGAATATCCCTCTTTCTTCATATCTGTCACTTCTCTCCCTTTGGTTTTACTCAAAAACCTTCATCTCACTTTGAGGAAAATATAAGTGTAAACACCAAACAAGTTAATTTTAACGGTTAACAAAAAAACCGTTAGCTTTAATGTAACGTACTAAAATGATCTCCTCTTCGTATACGTTAAGGACTATATACTTCAAGTTGTGTATATCAAGGACCCAAATAATCCACCCTTTATACATTAAGGACCTTTTGTTTATTTTCTCAGTATAATTGGTTACGTCTTGGAAATTTATATCATCCTGTGTCACCCAGTGACTCTCTATCCCAATTTGTGAGCATAGTAACCAAATAATTTAATTTTGAGTAAATTAAGACATGGGATATTATTGTTTTTAAAATAAAGTTTACATAATTAGAAACGACAAAAAGTATTATAATTCACAATAGTTGACAAGTCAAAATATTAAAAAATATAGTAAAAAATTTAAGATCAAAGAAAAGAAAGATATGTTTTAATTCGAAACGTGACACATAAATTAGAATGGAGTAATAGTTATTATCTCATGATTTTTTTTTGTTAGACTCAAGAAGCAAGATAAATTTATGAGATAATAACTATTAATTCTATGACTATCTGACAAATCGACCTTAATTTTGATATTTGATGCGTTATTAATTGCTAGTGTTTATGCCATTTATTTTCAAGTCGCTGCAAAAATGGGGAATATTTCCATGGCCAGGAATTTATGTTAGGCAATTTTACAAGTTTTTCGTGTGAGATGATCTTGCTAACAAGTTGATTTGCGTAGCCAGTTTAAAGCAGAGGAGATCACTAATATCATGAAAGATTTTGAAGAACCTGGACATCTAGCTCCAACTGGTCTATTCCTAGCTGGGACAAAATACATGGTCATCCAAGGAGAACCTGGTGCTGTCATCCGTGGGAAAAAGGTGGCACTCCCCTTTCTCTTCTTATATTATTGCTCTTCGAAATTCAGTATTTGAATTTGATGAATTTACTGCACCTTTGAAATTAAACCTATTACTTCCTCAATTTTAAAATATTTCTTACAATTTAGTTCTAAGAGACAAATAATATGAACTTTCACTAATATTTTAAGATGTAATATGAGAAAAAATGTAACTTATAGGAATTTCGATATATTTTTTGCATATTTAAATTTTATTTTTAAAATATTAAATTAATTTAACTTTAAAATTAGTCAAATTAATTCTCAATATATAAAATGTGACAAATATTTTGAAATGGTAGATATACGTGTTTGCCGACACAATGTGTTTGGACTTAATTAATTTCTAATTTTTGAGTGATTGTAAAATTGTTCTTGTGTAGGGATCTGGTGGCATAACCATCAAGAAGACTGGGCAGGCACTGATATTTGGTATCTATGAGGAACCAGTGACTCCAGGACAGTGCAACATGGTGATTGAGAAAAATGGTGATTACCTTGTTGACCAGGGATATTAATTAGTCTCTTTAAAATTGATTATTCCATAATTGGAATTTCTGTTGTATTTGGTGATTGCATGTTATCTTCTGCGGTCAGTCAAATTGGCTCTGGACTTCTTTTTTCTCTTTTTGGGAAAATAACAAGCAGCATGAGACATTTCTCTCTTAGGTTGCTACATATTTCCTCTTTTATTCTAAAATTTACTTAAACAATATTGTGTATACAGCATTTTGTAGTCATTTTATTGAAAGCCTGAAATCAATTCTCTCCGGAACTGACTTGATATTAATTGAATTTCTTGGTTGACATACAATGACTACTAGTTCTCTTGAATTATACAAAATTTGTGCTCCACGCAATTTCAGAACAATGTAAAGCTCACTAGAAAACAAACTTGGATAAAGATCATGTTATTATATGTGCTTGGAACAGCAGTTGATCTAAGAATTAACATTAGACATAAATACAGAAGAAGTAAAAACTTATTTTTAGCCCACAAGTTTTTCTTTTGTTCTGGTAACGAATGTGAGTATTGTTAAACATAAACTAGCAGCAAATACACTAAAAGAGCACTTAAACTGGCAACCACATTCTAGGAGTGCTATGAGAAAAATTAGGCCTCCAGTATAAAACTAGTTATGAAGTAGCCTATTGATCAAAGCTTCTACAACTACGAGTTCTATTAGTCTTCAAAAAATCCAGTATTTCTACAATGCCTTCTTAACTTTTATCAAAACTGTCTCAGCATGTCATTCTGGTACTTGAAAGTAGTCTAGTTTCTCGCCTTCCAAGTAAACAACTTCTCCCTAAGTAACTTCCACAACCTTCTTTTTGAACTGCTTCGAGTGCTTCCTTCTAGTTCTCTCTGACACAGTTTACACTTTACCAACTTGACGGAAGGCCCATCTAAGTTGATAGGTCAGTTCCCAACTGTTTGATCAAAACACAATTTGCAAACTAAAGCAGGGATGTTTCTGTATCCTTCGTGTCACACAAGGAACATTCATTAGTGTCAATGAGTATGCTCAAGTTAGCTAACCAAAGAACAAATCTTTGTTTTGGTTGCGCTGCTGCTGTCAACACTAGGTCATTGATTCTCCATCTGATGTAAGTAAGGTTGGCAGGGTACCAATAATAACTGGTACGGGACCGGTTCCATTATCAGTCTAATAAGGCGGGGAGAGGGGAGGATAACGAAACGGTACCACTATTAATTACCAGTACCATTCTGGTTGACCGGTCAACATAGATTAGAGATTTTAAGAACTAAAATAAAATAAAATGTGGCTGTAAGAATTGGTATTTTCGAAATTAGTACCAACGGTTGGAATGCTATAACACCATAACAACTGTAAAATATTTCTAAGACTAAATAAAACGTGTTAGAAAAGTTTCATGAAAATTTGTAACAGGAAGGTCCCAACCGACTGGTCCACGGAACATAGAACCTACAGTGGGACCTGCCCAGTGAAGGGTCCCCTAGTTTCCAACTTCCGCGGATCATTCCACGATTCGTCATTCCATGATCCGTCGTTCCACTTGATGATTTGTGGAATGACCTGTGGAAATCCTCCAGTAAGGCCCAAGTTTGACGGTTCAAGGATCCGGTTTGACGGACCCTCAAATGGTTCGACAAACCGTCGACCCAAAACTCTTAATTAATTATTCTTTTACACATAAACAATATCAGACAAGAGACAAAAAGAAAACTCTTTCAAGGACAAACGTAGAACTTGAAGGTTAGGGTTCCAAGTTCTTATCACTCCTCAAGATTTTCTCAAGGGGATTTGTTCCCTATCAGGTACGAGAGTGTTCAATAAGAGTTCCTTTTATTCTCATGCCCAAAACTCCTATTTTTGTAAGAATTTATGCTTTCTTCAATCTAAGGTTTCAAACCCAAAGTATATGAATTTTAATTATAGATCCCATGCGTTTAATTATGCAATAATTATATAGTTTACGACTATTAACATGATTTCCATATGGTTTACATGATTTGCACTGAACTAGCATGTTTAATTTACTTTTCAAGACTTTAGATGGATTTTATACTTTTATTCCAAGAAGATCCTTAGAACTAAAGTTCAAACCTTTATGATTTTTATTTTATACTTATAACATGAATTATGAAAGTCAATCATGATATGCAAGACAAGAATTAAGGAACTCTGGCTCAATTACGATTTAAGTTTTGAGTATATATATATGTCCTTTTAAGAACCTTTTTAAGAATATGAGCATATGTATTTTTCGGCAGGATTGTTTAGCACCGAGAGGATTTACTCAGCCCATTAATGAAGGTGAAGTTTATCCAAAAATATGTTGAATGCAAGTTCATTATGATTATACTTGTTAAGGATCATTATTTTAGAATTTACATGTTTAGTCCTAGTTGTGGCAGGTTTAGGGAGGCCTCTTTGCTAGTGATGGTCAGAACACTAATCCTTTTACGATGTGGGTTTATGACACTGGAATCTTCGTAGCTCATAGCATAGTTTCTGTAGGTTGTAACAACCTCCCAACTTCATGAGTAAGTTCTAAAGACTAAAACAAATGTTTAGACCTAAATAAATATGATATAAACTTATGATTCAAACTTTGAGCAAAGACTTATACTTTTTAGTTTATTTTAGTATTTGGGTCTTTACATATATTCTCATCCCATCTTTATGTTATTTATTATGTTTTATGCATACACTTCTGCACCAGTATATTTGATGTACTGACACATTTTGGCTGCATCCTTTCATGACATGTAGATATAGGTTCCCTATCCATCCCGGTGGCTAGTAGAGCAGCTTTTGCGAACAGCTTGGTAAGTCCTTACATGCCAGGGACTGGAGTTGTTCTTTATTTTCTTTGTGCTTATTAGTTGATTATTAAGAACTGTCTGGGGGGGGGGGGTTCCAAGTAGTTCATCCTAGTTCATTAGAGGTATCAGATATAGATTCAGTTAAAAGTAGTTTCTCATGTTATGCCCGGTTTGTTGATCTCTTATAAGATTTATCTAGACTTCTCTTGTGGTTAAATGTAGTACTTTTCATGCTTTACTAGATTAATTTTGATACATGGCTAA
>JBDJHY011005983.1:0-14374 GCA_039654485.1 Withania somnifera
GATATTTAGTGCGTGTGAATGTAAATTGATAGGAAAGCCAAGCTAAGTGGGTGTTTTCTCCCATAATGGTAGTTTAGAAGGAAGGGTGCCACTTGATATATGAAATTGCTCCTTGTAGGTTTGTAAATATTGCCAAACCTATACCCTATGGTACAACATTGTGTGTGTGCACGCAGGGGGGTGCAAATCCAAGGCTGTGGGGAAGCTAAATTAGCTTGATCCGTGTGTAGGCGTGACCTACGGACAAGAATGCTAGACCAAAACATGGGGCCTAATCAACCTCACCTTTTTTTTACTGGTTTAAAAACAATCTTCAAAATTCCAAGGTCTTAATGAATCCTTTTTGTATTTTTGGAATGGTATGTCAAAAGTCATGAATGAACTCAGTGAATCCAGCTCAAGTGTTTCTTGAGTTAATTGGATACATGAACTCTAAATTTATACACATTAATGTGATTGAATCTGAGGATTTTCCAATCAAGTCCAAAGGTCACATTCAACTATAAATGCCTAATTTTTCTTTATCAAGAAAATACAACAAATTTCTGAAAACTCTCTCTTTTGGTTTCCTTCCAGCTTCTAAGTGTTCATCAAAGTCCTCTTTGGTTCGATGGTCAAGTTGTTTAAGTGCAAACCAACCTTCACATTTTCCGTTGTATCCTGGAAGACAGACGCTAGTGAAAAAACCTCTAGCACTATCCGTTAGGGAGCAAATCTGCTTTAAGGAAATTGTGTTGAAAACCAGCCTCAGAATTTCCTATTCACCGTTTGTTTATTTTACTATAACAATACTTGCTCCAAATTTAAGACAATCTATATAGAATACTTCAAACAAAATTTACTTAATAGAATTATACGTTTTTACATGAAGTCATGAGTAATAAAAATAATAATATTAGTAAAAGATTTTTTGTTGGATATTAACCAATTATTTAGATATATTTTTTATTAATACCATTAATCATGTATTTTAAAATAATATTTATTAAATAATAATTATTTTTAAATTTTAATAAAACACTAAATAAATTATTTATTTGTTTGTATTCATTTTGTTATATAGTAGATGATTTACTGTATAGAGTTTATCTATACACTGAAGATTAAACCATCGATTTTGTAATGACCCTTACATTTATTTTCACATTTTCTTCGATCCTAGAGATTTCCTGTAGCTGCCCTAAATCAATTATAACTTATCAGGATTGGTGGTTCGGTTTTTGGGTCGTTCATTTGGTGATTATGCCTTTTTCCCTATTTTAGAGCTTTAGCTGTTGAAATTGTTGACTTCAGTCAAAATTTGGTAAAAATGAACTCGGAATCAAATTCCAACAGTTTTGTTAGCTCTGAAAATGGATTTTGATCTAGATGGACTCTTGATTTATGTCTAAAGGCATTTGTTATGATTTTATATAGTTTTGTGTGTTTTTAGGAATGTCGAATTTTAAAAGTTTGACTTCAATTGACTTTTGATGATTGAAGTCTCGGATTAAAAATTTGAATGTGCTATCAACTATGAAATATCAAGTTTGGGTTAGGCAAGCTATTTATCGGATCTTAAGCTAGCCAAGCTCATTTTGAATATTCGGTTGGAGTTATAAAAATTTATATCTAGGGTTGGCTTTAGTCAATATTTTATTAAACTGATCTCAGATCAAAATCTCATCCAGGTCATTGAGTTCAAAATGTCATTTTTATGCAGGTAGCATATTTGGTTTGTGTTCATCAGGTTCTGTACTCATTCCAAACCATCATTCGAGACTTTAAAAATAGACTGGTTTTTGTCATCTGGTGGGCCTAGGTATACTCATCATGATCATGTAGAGTAAATCCTAACAGGTATAAAGACCTGGAAACCTAATTTCCTCTCCATTTTTATCATTGTTACACTTCAAAAATTCAAAATCCTCCATTCTCGTTGGGTTTTTGCATGTGAACTTGGGTAATGTTGAAAACTATATTTCTTCCAACTTTTCTTCAATTATTGGTAAGTTTTCACTTTAATTTTATCAAATTTCATTCAAAATTTTTAAATTTCACCAAGTTATTTCTTCACTTTAAACCATTCATTTTAGCTTATTTCCTGTCCATCTTAGATCCAAATTCTGGGATTGAGTTTTCTACGATGTGGAAAATGTTTGAATACTTTTTATTCAAAGTTTTGGTCCACGGGCCCGTAGGCCCCTTTTGACTTGGATTTTAACCTGTACTGTAATTATAACTTTATGGGTATCATTTGAATTCTATTAACGCCTAGATTGCTATGTTGCTAGTGTCTTGATCTTATGAGCATTTTTAGAGCTGGTTGGCCATTTCTCCCTATATTGCGAGCTTATCTTTGGACGCTCGATAGGTTATGGCTTACCGATCTGAGGTTAAGTTTAAAATTTGAAATAATCATTATATTTAGCTATTCTTGGGTTGGGCTCTTAGTCTTGGCACCTATAACTCGATCTGCTTCTTTTAGTCCACTTCTTGGCTTAAGCTTTGGGTATTGTATTTCGATTGTAGATTACCTTGTGACCTTTATTGACTATGAAACATAGGTTGTGGGTTTTATGAGAAATGTCTGTGAGTCTCGAACATTACGATTGGTTATGATTGTTGTAGTGACCGAGCTTGTGCATGGCAGGCAGGACTTGTTGAGATATATGATTTGTGGTTGTGCACGCCATCACAAAAACTAGTTATTATATATTGGTTTCTACTATTTTATTGTTAAGATCCCAACACCATCGATTTTAAAACCTTGCATTGTCTCATAGGCCCATTTTTCTTAATATAAATTAAAATAAGTATAAAATAATGATTTTACCAGTTTTTTATGATAAAAGAGTAAAAATGGACTTATCTACTGATTTTGAAGTTGATATTGGACTTGGTTGCAGCTAACAGCTAGACCGAATTACGTTTGGGCATGATTATTGATACTTGATCCTTTGAGATAGACCTAATTGAGGTCCAAGTACAATTTGAGATTATGAGTGGTATGCGTTTTCAGCCTCTATGGACCTTACCATCCTGGGCTCGCGGATGACTAAATGAGGGGGTATACAGAGTAATAAAGGTATACCGGCTTTAGCCTTCCATATAGAGGAGTAAAGGCATACCTACCAGAATTACGAGTTCAGAGGAGAAGTATAATGGTCCATGTTCTACTAGTATTATATCATATCATTTTGCATATTCCACTCTTAATTGTTGTTTTGTTGGTTGCACCATCCGATCATATGGGAGGCCAGAGGGTCTGTATTCACTTCTTTGTTTGCCTTAGGTATATGAATGCTCTTTGGGACATTTCTTTTACTTATTAATGTGTCGAATACTGTTACTTGTTGGTTATACTTTTCGAGTTTCCCTCATGCTTTATATCATTTTAGTGCTTGGTTGTGGTCACGGCTTTATTTTTATACGCATTATTTGAGGTTAACAGTATACCAGCACTTCTGTTATCTTTATTTATCTCTTATTAATGGAGTATGAAGTCAAGTACGTTATCACCTTGTTGCCTGAATCTTTGATTTTGTTAGATAGTTTTCTAAGGTATCTACATGTCTATATCTTGTTTGTTAGTTTCTTATTGTTGCTTTGATTGTTGATTTATGTGACCTATTTTTCACTATCTATCTATTTACTTCTTTTATTTCTTACATGGGCCAAGTCGCCCGATGATGCCTACTGGGTACCCAAATACTTCTGTTATTTGATACTTATACTACATTTTTGCATATTTCTGGTGTAGATTTGAGTATGATTCAGTAGCATTGATTCCTGTGTTCGTGCTGGTTGATCAATTTTGAGATAGAAGACGGATCTTAGTGTTCGTAGTCCACTTCATCTTTCTATCCTTATCTTCTGTTCTTTTATATTCGAGACATACTATATACCTCTTATTTCCTTGAGTTTTATTTGTATTTAGAGGCTTTATATAGCTAATACCAGGTTTTAGGGATTATTTAGTTGTATTTATACCTCCACTTGTCCCTTCTTTATGTATACATTTATGTTATCTTTTGCTTTTAGTTTTAATCATATTTTTTGTATTGTTGGATAGTTCGCCTACGGGTAGGTGCCTCATGACTTGAGAAAACAATTTGAGACAAATTGGTATTATATCTCTAGGTTCATTTGTATTCGTGGTACATGCGCCAATGTCTAGTAGAATCCTGCAGATTGGGTACGATGACGTTCATATCCTATCTTTGGGAGGTTACAGTGAAAATTTTAGGAAATAAATCTCTTTTCATTTTTATATCAAGCGTTATATCCTATTTCATCACTTGAAATCTCATTTGTTCATGTTCACTCTTCGGGAGATGGCACGTACACAATTATCTGGCACAGTAGGAGATGGAGAACCTGCCACACCACCAGCTAGGGAACCCACTTAGAGGTCGACCTCGCGGTCTTGGGTGAGGTCAACGGAATCCTCAGGTTATGACACATGATAGAGCTGCTTATTCCATTAGAGTTACAAAGGTTGAGAATGATCCTGTACCGGTTCAACAACCACTAGAGGTGTAGAGACCGACTTTATTTTAACCATAATCAGCTTCAGTTTCGGTCCTTACTCTAGATATGTGAGGCTTTTGTTACAACTTTTGGGTATGAAGAGTGGTCAGTTGGTAGGTGCGGCCCAGACATTATTCCTGGGTTCTTTTGGTTTGGGAATACCACTGAATGCTTCAATTTATCTAGTTTAGATGCCTTCATCAAAATCTTATACTCCTTCAGATCCAGTGTCTCCAGTTCCTTCGGTTGCTCCGCCTATGTTTTCTCATTTGCCCATGTACTGAGGTAGATTAGAAGGACTTGGCAGGTTTTTGAGACTAGACACTCCAAGATTCACAAGCACTCCCAGAAAGGATGCTAGGGACTTCATAGATAGATGTCAGGAAGGGTTATATAATCTTAGATTATTGGAGTCACATAGGGTGGACTTTATTGTTTATCATATGAGTGGCCTAGCCAATAGGGCTACATATCAGTCGGTTTGATTTTGAAGATCATCGATTTAACTTATTGGTTATCGGCTTGTAGACATGTGAACAATTATAAACCATAAAAGTGTTGGTTTATCGATTATTATCCTTATCGATTAGATTATCGGGTTAACCGTTAATATTTCAATCACTTAAAGACAACTTAGCCTTAAAAATTCCATTATTGAAAAATTAACATACAAACTTGCAAAGGACATATATAGAGCTCAAAACAAAACAAAACTTCTTTTCTTCTAAAAGTGAAACATAGAACAATGCTTTGAAGAATCAATAAAATCTTGAAGATTAGAGATCAATAAACTATGATTGTGATGTGAGCATAGCTTCTGAGAAGACCGAGAGACAGAGAAATCCTACCAAGAATGAAAATGAGTAGAACCGATAAAGTGTAAACTCTAACCCCTTAATTCTTAATTTAATTAATATAATAATAGAAGTGTAAGTAATAAAAGTACTTATCGGGTTACCCAATAAGAAATCAAGGCCCAACCCGATATCGAAATAATAATAGTACAGTGAAATCAAATCGTTAAACCAATAACCCAAACTATTAACCTAATAACCAAATTATTGGTTCGAGCTATTGGTTTCGGTCTAATTTTGAATAGTCCTACTAGCCAAGCAGTAGATGAGATCTTTCTCTTTTACTAGACTAACTGACCCTCTTCCTCTTACTTGGAGTAAATTCCTTAATGCTTTCTTAGGCAGATACATATCCGTACGGATCATGATAGGAGGAGAGAGGAATTTATTTGACTTCAGCAGGGTTCCATGTCAATGAAAGACATGAGGAACAATTCCATAGATATTTGATTATGGGGATGGTTTGATATCTATCAAAACGGAGAGGATCCATCATTTTGTATGGGATTTAGATTCTCATATTTTCCATACTGTAAAGATCTTGTTGCTACTAGGCATCTTTTTAGGCTATATTAGAGGATGCCTATATAGTTGAGGGTCTCCATTATAAGGATTGTGGTAGTAAGAAAAAGAGGCCTGTTATCAGGGCAGGTTTGATGGATCTTAATTTGAAAGTAGAGAGTCATCACAGTATCAACATCTGGGATAGTGCATCCGTCCCCTTCAATCTTCGCTCCAGTATTTTGACAGTGGTTCACGGAGTGCTAGATTTGAGACCAGTGATCTAGTCAATCTTCAAGAGGTATTGGTTATGGGTATTCAGGTTGTGGTAGCTATACTGGTGAGCTAGTTCTTCTTACCTAGTTCGATAGTATGGGCCTTGCTATGAGTGTTGATACGATTCATCCCATGATATTTGAATTGAAGACATTTGAAAATGAAAAGCAAAAGGCAAAGATATGTGAATTCTCCAAATTCGTGAGAAAACGAAGAAACTGGATAAATCATCCAAAGAATAGACACTATCGATACAACCATAAAAGTGAAGACTCGATGATCAATCAAGTAACCAAGTTTGAAAGAAATTACGAGATACACCACTCCTAAATTCTCTTGATTTGAATAGAACATCGATACACCCACGATGTCTACTAGAAATCTACTATCGACCTAAGTTAGAATCCTCAAAATACACTATAAGCTATCAAACTACACTCAAGAGTAATCAATATAACAATTCAACCAAGTATACTGATCAAATTGAAACACTAGCTATGTATAGTGACTAATTTGTAATTATTATACTTGGGCCCAAAATTGACCCATAATGTCAAATTGGCCCTTATACTTTTGGGCCTCTTTAATGTAAGCTTCAAATGACTTTCAAAGCTTTCTAAGCTATTCTCCGCACCTAGGTTTGCTTTCTTTGACCGTCGATTATGTCCTTAAGCTCCATTTGGCACCTTTGTGTTGACTATATCTCGGATTCCCTTTTTAGCATGTTTGATGCTTCATATCATTCTCCTTTTCTTTGAAAGGATTTATCCTCAAATGCAAGGGAGTACCTACAAGACAAGGCACCAAGCAAACCCAAATTTACTTATGGTATGAGGGTTAGAATGAGGATTAGCATCAACAAGCTCAAAGTTAATGGATAACCAACAAGTCAAAATCAAGTGATGTATACAATGGATCATTCTATTGGAGTATACACATCAATCAAATCCAACAAAATTTTATCTCTATAGCAAGACCAAATATACGAGATTTTATGGCAAGAAGTAACACCAATAACCAAGAAGTGTTCCATCATAAGTAACTAACAAATAAAATGTAGTAACATCTGTGGGCACAGACAACTCACCTCAACTACCGCAGACAATAACATACCTCTAAAGCTAGAATTCCAACTATATGCAAGAATATGATCAAATGCCAAGAGGTAGCAGGAGTAATAAACAAGTATGCCATCATAAGAGATAGAAATCATGAATGATATCATAACTTGTAGGCACTCACCAAACCCATCAATTATATACAATATAAATATAACATGAACCACAATATCATTGTATACAAAAAGATAGTAGATGAAAAGGGCTATGAACTCAAATCCATTCATGGAGAACTCAAATGCTCAACCACTAAGTATCTCTAAATAGATACTCAATTTTATCAATTCAAACATAGCATATGAGTAAAAAACGATGGCTTTTAAGCATTTGAAATTTTTACTCTTCCATCCAATTTCCTTCAACAATAAATCACACAAGAGGTACTTGCTAGAAGGAGTGAGCTTCTTACATGAAATAGGATCAAATAAAAGCATATGACCATTCCAAAAAATTGGGTACCTTCCATTCTCACCATCAAGAAAGTCCTCATATGTCCATCTAACCAACTAAATTTTCCCAACCACAAAAGCGTGACAAGGACTAAACACAAGTAATGTATCACAAGAATGACCTATGGACTCTCATCATAATCCAAAGCATTGGGATGCAACATTTTTCTCCCATACCATGAAATCACAACAACATTATTCAAAACAAGAGTAGGGAAGGCATCAACAAGACTAGGGTGGAGAAAAGAATCAATCACGTACAAAGAAGACTCACCTATAAGATCATGTCATAATGTCTCCAAGAAAAACTTAGAATAAGACTTAGAAACATACCTCCAGTGGGAAGCCTAATGTTGGTTCCTTAAACTTTCATGGTTTGCTCACATATTCCTTCCTCCTATATTATCATTTTGTACCTTAAGGGTTGGTCCACCTCTTCTTCCTTAGGAGATACCTTGGTAGATGAATCCTCCAACTTTGTCAAAGGTCAAGAAGATTCACCCTTTCGTGTCAAACATATATCAACCTATGGGAGTTGGTCATGATTACTCCCTTGAGTTGATTTTTCTTCATTTTACCTCAAATGAGGCTCCTTAAACAAGAGTCTATTTTGAATTCCTATGCCACATGGGTAAAGAATCTCTTGGGATTTGCCTTTGAGATTCAACTGTATATCACCCTATAAAATAGAAGAATAGGAACTAGGCAAAGTGCTAGTCCCTCGGTCAATACTCATCAAAGGTTTCCAAGGCATGTTGGCTCTACCCTCTACCATAAACTCATATTTTAGAACCAATACCTTCTCATTTCTCACAAGGAGCAACTCCTTCTCTCATTCGGCATTTTTCTTAATTTATTCTTCTCGAAGTTTCCTCATGATAGTATAGTCCTCCTTCACTTGATTGGGAAAACATGGTACAGACATACTTTTGTCCTTCAAATATAAATAAATGCTTTTTATCCCTTTTACGATGTGTCACATCCTTATCAAATTGCCAAGGTCTCCCAAGAAAAATATGGAAATAAAGCATAGGAACCTTATCACAAACAGCTTTATCATGGTACTTTCCCACACTAAATCTAATAAGCACTTGCATGAGAGCCTTTATATCACCACTATCATCAAGCGATTGGAGTTTGTAGGGTTTTGGATGCATGGTTGTGGGAAGTCCCAACTATCCACTATGGATCCGCTGACAATGTTCGTGTAACTCACACTATTAATAATCAAAGAGAAAACCTTATCAAGGATCTTGAATCTAACATGAAATAGGTTTTTCCTTTGATCATTACCATTAGAATACATGGAACTCATTACCCTTATCATCACAAGAGAAAGATTCACATTCTCCTCCAATTGCTCTTCATTAACCATGAGAGGATTTCTCCTTCTTAAGAGCCCTTCTAGAGTGATATTTTCTTCCACCAAATCTTTCTTATCACTCGAGGATTCCTTTTTTTGCTTTACATTAGTATAATCATCACTAAGTTCTCCATAATCATTATCATTATTTAGCTTTTATATCCCTCATGAAAAGCTATAATTGCTCTTTTATTGGGGCACTCACTAGCAATGTGTCTTGCTCTTGACATCTAAAACATTGAATGGTAGAAGGTCGAAGTTGGTTGGGTTTAGAAGAAGTACCTTTGGGATTGAACTATTCTTTTACTTGGATCTCACCCTTGGCTTGATTGAACTTACCACCACCCTTCGAGAACTCTTTTGTAGTTGATGATTTACACCTTTCCTCTTTGCTTACCCATTTGGAAATGGAAGTACTCTGGTAATTGGGTATCTTTTCTTTTTTCAAATGCTCTTCAACCTTCAATTCATCATGAAAGGCCGCTCCAAGTGTAGCATAAGTCTTCAAATTCATTAGCCTTGTAATTTCATATCTCAAGTTGGTTATGAATCTCATTACTGTACATTGAGATTGTTTCTCAACATTGGACTTCATCTTTATATTCTTAAACTCATCATAGAACTCTTCAATTTTCTAGAAACTTGACATAATATGTATACCTTATTGAGGAGCTCTTTATAGTAATTTGGTGACAAATATCACACCTCTGTCATAGCAACCAACTCTTGCTAATTAAGCAAAACATACATATTGTAGAATTACAGATATGGCTTCCTAGACTCCCACCGTGTGGATGTATATCTCTCAAATTAAGTGACTGTATATTTGGACTTTAATTCATCTGAGACATTATTAGCGAGAAAGATCCTTTCGCTTTGTATATTCCATTACAAGAACTCTTTTGAGTCACTACTTCTCTTGAATCTTGGAAGCGTCATCTTAATAGTTCTCAACCCCTGATGAACCTCATGCCTATCTCCTCTATCCTCTCACGTCCTATCTCCTCTAACATTCTTTATGTACCTCTTATATTCCTATAATCTTGATCCCAAGAAAATTCTTGAGTTCTCACTTCATCCTTTGGATCTTAGTATCCATCCCTACCATCTTACCCCCAAACTTATTCTTTATTCCAATCAGCGTCATACAAGGTGTTTTGGAATGGGTTATCTTGATAGGAGTGTTGTGGATGATTTTAGGAAGTGAAATAACAGGTCCACGTAAGAACACCATAGATACATATTTCCGAGGAGATTGGTTTTGGTTTTGATTGTTCACTAAAGACCTATACTCTTGTGGAGGGTTATATGGTTTAAGATTTGGATGTGGAGTTACATGGATGGAGATTTTTTAGAGTATTGGGAGGTCTAAATGTGGATTGTTGTTAAAAGCTTTGACTTCGGCTTGTACTTCCTTCCCATTGTATCATTCCTGCAGCTTAGTTCCCTTCTTTGTTCTTGATGTCCACGGACAAGTGACGGCTTTAAAGTAACATTGCAGTTATTTTGATTGGTTAAAGCTCAACAGAGGCTACCACTTCTAGGAATTGAGTTAATTGTACCATCACTATTAAAATCTAGTGAATGACTATTATATATGTTTAATGTTTATATATATATATAATACTTAGGTGAATGGCAGAGAAGTCGATGTAGATCCTTGTCTTTATTCGAGACATGATATGTTTTTTATTTTTTTAATATATAAAAAGAGAATTTTTTTTTTTCTTCTTTTTAAGTACAACCATTCATAGGATGGAGAAATAAATGGAATAAGAGGTTATATCGAAACAACAATTATTATATTAAATTTAAAATATTATTTTTTATTTTAATTTTCTCTATCTTTTGTAGGTGTATTCGATCCTCTATACAAACATTGATTTATTAAAAAGAAAAATTGTGCTTCTACATTGTGTCTTTATTACATTTGTTTACTACAATCTTTACATTTTTAAAAATTATCAAAACAAAATACATAAAAATTATAATAATATCTAAGAATGAAAGTTTGAAGAAAGATGAAAATATGAATTAAAAACACTTCAATACATAATTTTACTAGACAGGAAGTACATTACTCATTGTGCAGTGATTTTATTTGTAAAATTATAAAAGTGAATGGTGAAAATAAAGAGAGAAAATAATAGGAAAAAAAAAACCAGATTAATGATTTGACTTCATAAGAGATGTGTCACATTGCTATATCAAAGACTACAATTATGTAATATATAGACAATAGATATTCTTACTTATGTTGCTAAGACATATATATATATATATATTAAAATTATTCTACACTATTACGTGAATAAAATAATTAAAAGAAAAAGAAAAAATATTATAAAGATATTTAAGGAAAGAATAAACCGATGAAAATGAATTGTTACATACCCAAGAAAATAAACAAAGATATCGTGAATAATTTTTTTTTTTTTAAATAATCTTTTCTTAAAGTGAAGCTGCTCATAATAATTTTTTTGATGAAATAAAATAATCATATTAATTATTCTTCAGAACAAAGGTATGATCATAGAAGACCAAATGAGTAGCGATGTCAAGTAGTTCATCATGTTCTCCTCTCTAACGGTGTGTCAAAACTCCTCATCTATACTACCATTTAAAAATTTTTAAACGTGATTATAAATAAATAAATTACTTAATTATAATAATATAAAACGCAAAAATAGAACATAGACATGTAATTGCTAATATGATACTAAGTACTATTTATGAGATTTCTAATATTTTTATTTCAATCATATCAATTATAATATAAATATATCAAAAAAGAAGAAAAAAAATTAAACAATACAATACAAATTACTTTTTTGAGAATAAAATATTTCTTGTCTTTATACACTCCCTTTTTAGTATATATTAGTTAATTCACAAGTCAAAGTAATGGAGAAAGAAAGAAAAAATAACATGTGAGCAAAATAGAAGAATACCATAAAGTATTATAAACTTACAAATTAAAATTTGAGGGGTTATGGATATGCAACTATGAGATTTATGAATATTATTAAAAATAAAAATAAAAATAAAAGAGGTGTAAGTTTTGAGTAGTTACTCTTTTTAAATACATTAAATTTTAAAAAATATTTAAAATATTAGAAGATATTGTCATTTTAAAAAAGTATATATATATATATATATATTTGGGAATAGAATCTATTACATAACTTCTAATTTAAAATTTAGTATTTTGATAACTATCTTCTTTTTCTTCTTTAAAATTTAAATAAATTTTAAAAAGTAACAAAGAATATAAATCAAATTGACCCGGGTTGCCTCAACTCCATAGAACTCAATTATATAATTTTCCTAAAATAATATTTGCCTGTGCTTTTTTCTTCTTCTTTTTCTTTCTTTTATTTTACATACATGATCATATAAAAACATTGTCAAGAAGATTAATAAAATGAAGAAGAAAGAGTTTTAGGTGTGAGTTTTGGGATTTGTGACATCATATATGGGAGGTAAAAAGGCAAAAAGCGATGAATCATTGTTCAAAGAACTATGTCTTATTATCCTCTTATAGACCATAATATAAATAAAAGCTTATATAATAAAATACCAATAAGTTCAATATTAGCAACAAATAATCACTTGAAGATCATTTTTCGTTTTCCATGATACACAAATGTAAAATTTTGTAATAGATTTTTGTTCTTGAAGGGTACATATTCTTGTAATTGAAGAAATAACCAATAAAAATAACTAAAATAATCAACAACAATTGTATTTATATGTATTTGTAAATCATTCAAACTTATACTTTTTCAAACTATGACTATTCCTCTTAATCAAATTCCTCACCATTAGAATTTCTTTTCTATCTTAATTAACTTGTAACAAATTATTTTAACCATTTCTCTTCTATGAATATTATACCGTCGTCAAATTTTTTTTCATCTTGATGAACTCGTACTTACTATTGTAATATAAAAAAAAAAAATCTGAAAAATATACTATAATCTTCATCAAAATGATGGTCATATTGTCACATCACTTTTGTATATTCTCTTTTTTTTTTTTTGGCTACTAAAGACATGATCAATGAGAACAATATTAGAAAAAATCAAAAAGAAGAAGAAGTTATACTAACAAAAAAGAAGAATCAAAGAAAAAATAAAAGTGAACATCCAACACCTATATGGATAAATGTTATTTACAACTTGGTTAGACCATAAGAATTAAGTAAAAGAAAATTAAAAAGACATATTATTTAAGTTGAGAATACAAATAGGTGGAGTTTTTTTATAACTCATGAGATATAATGTAGTAAATATGATATAATTTTTTAATTATTAAATAAATTGGTTAATGCAAAGAATGAAGAAAATATGTCAAAAAGAATAAAAAAAAAAAAAAAAATATGAATGGAGGTCATAGAGAGGTGCCATTAAAGTTGTCCAATGCGTCCGGCCACCTGAAAAAATAGGCCCAAATTCATCGGCCTGATTTGAATTCGGGTTGGTCCATGTGCCGGTCTGGTCTGTTGAATTTGGAGCGGACCGGATTGGCTCGGATTAATTATTTTTTTTAATATTTTGCAAAACTAGTCGTTGGTCAACGGTCCAAAACGGCTATTTCTTAAAACAAAAAAATTATTCCAATTTTTTTTCTATAAATATCACTTCAAAATTTTCATTTTTCACAACAATTCTCTCAACATCTATCAATTTCTCTCAATATTTCTTCTGAAAATTGTGTGAATTATTAATTTATTATTTAGCAATTATTAACAACATCAAGTGATCAAGTGGAAGTTTTCAACTTTCAAATATTCAATTGATATCCGCAATTTGGTATAATCATTCCAACTCTTACTTTTATTTTTTGAGTTTTTATATTTATTTGTTATTCACAATTATATTATTTGTGTGCTTTAAATTTTATCATTATAATTTTTAATATGGATAGACTAAAAAAAATGGGTAAAAGTGTTAAGAATTTGTGTCCTGGAAGTAGTCCTAGTAATAAAAACATCAGTTCCACTTTCGCTAGAGGTTTCGGTAGTAGTAGAAATTATAATTGTATGTCTGTCACTCCACCTAGTATTTCTAGTGAGCACGAACAAGAATATAAATATGGTGGGGGTGTGGGTGCCGCTGATTTTAATTATGCGGAGTTCCAAGAAAATTACGGAATAGAAGAAGATAATGAATTAGAAGAGGATATTAATATTAGTCTTGACGAATTTAATTATAATGCTGATGATAATAATAATAATAATAATAATAATAATAATAATAATAATAATAATAATAATAATAATAATAATAATAATAATAA
>JBDJHY011006094.1:0-14374 GCA_039654485.1 Withania somnifera
CGATCTGCATAACTCTTTTGATGACTCTGTGCTATCCTTATTTTGTCTTGAATAACCCGAACTCTCCCTATGGTATCTCAGGTCAAGTCAGATACCTAAGGAATAATCTCAACACTACTATACAAACTATAGGTGATCTGCAATGTATACTTTATAAAGCCTCAAATGGTGCCATCTCTATGCTTAAATGATAGTTGTTGTTTCAAGAAAATTATGCCAAAGCCAAGTTCTGATCCTAGCTACCTTGAAATAAAAAACACAAGACTGAAACATATCCTGGAGTACCTGATAGTCCGCTTAGACTGCCCATCTGTCTATGGGTGAAAAGTTGTACTTAAAGCTACCTCGGTACCTATCTTACACTGCACTATCTTCTAGAATCGTGAAGTAAACTATGTACTAAAGAAGATAAAGTCGATAAAAAGTGGGCTGATTTGGTTAATAAATTCATGATGAACCATATACAATCATGACCCTTGGACGTAGGAAGGACTCTAGAAACAAAATCCATAGTAATTCTCTCCCATTTCCACTCAGGGATAGATAGGCACTGTAACACCCCATATGTCTATGATGGTCGAACTTCACCTACTGGTAGTTCAAGTATTGGAATCTCAAATCTTTGCACATCTTTGCGATGCTCGGATATATGGAGTATCTGGTACAATAGGCCTCACGAAGAATATTTTGAATCAAATCATCAACTCTAGGAATACAAATATGTCTACTCATCCACAAGTCCAAGGATTCACCATTGTAATCACTCCTCAGGACCAACTCTCTAATACAAACCAAGGATATGTCCTTGTACTGTTGATATCAGATCTGATCAAATAGAGTAGGTCTAGTATAAACATGTGCAAAGAATCTACTCAAATTTAATACGTCCAATTAGGCCAAATTATTATCTAAGGAAAGAACGTCCAAGGATAAAGGCCTTTCAAAAACTGTGGTAGAAGCCAAACTACCCATAGTAACAACCTTTCGACTTAAGGCATCTACAACCACGTCTGTTCTGCCTGGATGGTACAGAGTAATGATTCCATACTACTTCAGAAGATCTATCCATCTCCTCTACCTGATATTGAGATCCTTATGGCTTAGTATATCCTGTAGATTATGATGATCGGTAAAAATTTCACAGAGAACACCGTAAATGTAATGTATCCAAATCTTGATCACGAAGACTACCACAGCTAACTCCAGATCATAGGTAGGGTAGTTGAACTTGTAAACCTTCAACTGACATGAAACATACATAATATATTTACCCTTATGCATTAACACACACCTAACCAAACACTGGAGGAATCACAATAAGCTGTATATGGCTGTTCCTCAACTGGAAGTGTCAATATCGGCGCTGAGGTGAGAAACTCCTTGAGCCTCAGAAAACTAGACTCACAATCCTCATACCATAAAAAAGGAACATTTTTCTAAGTTAATCTAGTCATAGGAGCTTCTATAGATGAAAAACCCTAGATGAATTATCTGTAATAGCCATCTAACCCAACAAAGCCAAGGAACTTTGAGAGAGTTGTGGGTTGAGGCAAATCACGTATGGCTAAAACTTTTTCTGGATCAACACTGATACCAATTGGAGATATAACATTCCCCAAGAACACAACAGAATCTAACCAAAAGGTACACTTCGAGAACTTTGCATAAAGCTGCTCAGTCCTTGACGAATGGACTAAAACTCCCTGATGCTCCTCATGCTGCTCCCAAATCTAAGAATAAATTAGGATATCATCAATAAATACGATCACAAAGGAGTCAAGATACAGTCTGAAAATTCTGGTCATAATATTTATAAATGCGTCTTGGGCGGTAATTCGCACCAAGAAGCCACAGTGCCTATATTGGGTTTGAAAAGTAGTCTTTGGGATATCCCCATCCTGAATCCTCAACTGGTGATAACCCGACCTTAATTCAATCTTTGAGAACACTGCATTACCCTAAAGCTGATAAAAAAGGTCATCTATCTGCGTAAAAGGATACTTACTATTAATGGTAACCTTATTCAACTGTCTATAATCAATACACATGCGCATAGTTCAATCTTTATTTTTCACAAACAACATTGGAGCGCCCCATGGTGAACCTTAGGGTGGATAAATCCTCTAGAAATCATATCCTAAAGCTGAAAACTAAGATCTCATAGCTATACTGGGGCCATGCGATAAGGTGCAACAGAAATAGGTCTAGCGCCCAGCTCAAACTCTATAGAAAAATCAATAACATTCTTGGGTGGGAGGCCAGGCATCTCATTAAAGAAAATATCAAGGAACTCACTAACAATTAACACAGACTCGGGGTAAGGAGGATCAACAGTAAACTCATGGACATAAGATAAGTAAGTAGTACAATCCCTAGCTTTCATACAGGATGCCACTAGCTCTGGAGAGTGGCAAATAAGACCTCGGCATGCCAGCAGAGACACACCGATAATAGATAAGGTCATGGTCTTAGAAAAACAATCTAGGACCGCATAATGAGGGGGGGGGGGTAAAAATCCATGCCAAGAATTACATCAAAATAAACCATGCACAGATACAAAAGATCATCTAGAGTGTCCAACCCCCTGTACAGTCACAACACAAGCTCAGTGAATTCGATCTACCAAAATAGGCTTACCTACGAGAGTTTCCACACTCACGGACACAACTAAAGACTCATATACAACACCCAAATAGGGATCAAAGTACACAGACACAGAAGACTATGTAGAACCAGGGTAAAATAATACCGAGGTTGGCTGGTGACAAACAAATAATGTACCTGTAACTACTGCATCAAAAGCCTTTATTTGGGCTCTATTAGCTACGATATAAAACTAACGGTTCCCAGTGCCCTGCTGATCTCCCCTTCTTCTCCTTCCTCGACTCCTCCAGCCCTAACCAAGATTGCCTCGAGTCGTTGTCTGACCTCTTCTAGCCGATGGAGGTACTATCTGTAGAGGCTCTGTTGCCCGCGCTACTGGCTGAATAGCTTGATGTCGTACTTTCTAGAATAGTGACCTATATTGCTTCACTCATAGGAACCCTATCCTCTGCCTCGATCAAAACAACTAACTGGGCCACTTGACCCTGAACCCCAGTAGATGTGCCCCTTGCGGGATGGCTACTATAACCACTGCTGGTTGATGGTAAGGAAGTCTAAATAGGTCGACAAGGCTATCCCTAGTACCTCAGCTATGGATGCTGGTGCTGAGGTGCATATATGTCATACTAAGCCTCAGAGGAGCGAGATCCACTAAAATAGCCATGAGGGGGATGCCTCTTGTTGCCGCCCCCTTAGGCTAAGTAATGATGCCTCTCCAAGTTATAGGCATGATAAACTACTGCTAATAATGCACTAACCTGAGTAAGTAATAGCTTCACATCTTTATGTAATTCTAGTCTCAATCTAGATGCAAAGAAGTAGACCCACTCCGTATCTATCGGTGTAATAGCAGCCTTATGCCTCAAAAACTGCATTAATCGAGCCTCATACTTAGAAACCATCATCTATCCCTGCTACAAGTTGACAAACTGAGCTTTGAGTTCCTCTCAAACACTCCGGGAAGCATACTGAGCCATAAATACATACAAAAGTTTACTCCATAGAATAGGTGTGGACCCTACTGGCCTACTTTCTCTATATAACCTCCACCAGGCCTTGGCCTAACCCTCTAACTGATACCCAACAAAATCAACTCCATGTGTCTCCCTCAAGCCTAAAGTTTGCAACCTTTCCTCACACTATGCAATGAACTTATAGGGATCCTTTTTGGAGTCACCAAAAAATCTCAAGGTTCCCATATGTATAAAATAACCATGTATTTTTCGGTCCTTTAAAGTGATAAGAGGCGAGGGATGGGCTGGCGGCTGCACTGGTGGTAACTCTAGACTAGGCTATTGAGGAGGAACTATGGCTATCACTGTTACTGACTGAACTGGAGGATCTAAGGCGCCTTGTGCCGCTTGGATTGAAAAATGACCCCCATGAGTAGGTGCCCTACCAAACATAGCAATCATCCACAACCACATATTCCTAAGTACATCATTCGAAGGTGGATATATTTGCAGTTAAGATAGTCCTGCGGTTGCAGGCTCATCCCTCCCAACTCTAGCCTGACCTTGCTCACGGGATTTGGCTCTACCCCAGCCCATAATAAGAGCTCTCTACGGAGACATGAGAGCATCATCCCTTAGGTGCTGATCGCATATGTACCATATGCCGAGGAATCGAACCAAGATGAGTAACCAATGAACTAGTGTAAACCTCACACAAAAGATTAAACAAGAATCAAGCCTATAAAGGATCCTCATTACATCCCAAAGATAGGATACAAATGTTTACGTACCAATTTGTGGGACTCTACCAGACTCCTTCTCCTACATCCAGAGAAATCCACGAACCCAGAACTCCGATACCACTCTATCACGACCTAAAAATTGAGTTGTTATGGCATCTACGTCTTACCTATAGACAAGCCTACCCTAGCCTAGAGCGAGTAGCCGTGGGCTAGTACCAAGAACTCAAAAGAAAAAAAGGAAGGAGAGGAAGAAGGCAAGTATAAGTAGGACACTAAAAATAGACAACTAACCATAAATTTAAAGATCTGGTATCATGGTTGTAGATCATGCATAGACAAAAACTACAAAATATAACCCATAATGGGGAAAAACTACATAATAGATATCCAATACCCAACTAGGATAACTCTAGTACTAGAAGGAAAAATGATCAGCAAGGACACCATCTGCTCACCGAATCTCATAGTCACATCAAATATCTCACACGATCCCATCAGATATCTCGCACGGTTGCATTTGTTCTTGTGGCTCATACTAGGATTTGCATCACAACGAGATGCAGAAGTGTAGAATGAGTACTAAATCAATGGGTACCCATTAAGCATCATAGGCCGAACAAGTAAAAGTAAACATAATCAAGGCAAAGGGTGATAAACAACAAATAAGAAAGTGGCATATAATGTATAAGAAAAACAAAATAATTACAGTAATAACTGGTAAGTTCAATGAAGGATTAGCTACTAGTGGTGCAGTACCAGCTAACAGGTGTAAAAAAGGGTTACTATCAAGGTATAACCCCAAAACCCTAGGCCACAAGCAACTCATACACAAATGTGGCACGTTCCTAGAGCTCCAACGTGACCCACACAAGGAAAGACCAATAAGAAAGTACAAAGTCATTAACAAGCTAAGGTAATAATAAATATGGTAAGTGTGTGAACAGTACTAGTAAGAGACAAAAGGAAGTAACAACATTTACAAAAAATAAACCTGGTCGGCACCCCATTCTACTGGTAGGTGCACTCAGCAACCAAGTAACCAATATGTACCCCCCCTCCCCCGCAAGTCCTGAAGTGTACAAATCAACGCGTAGGTATGCAATGCAAAAGGGGTATGGGAAAAGTAAATAAGTGCGGGCATGCTCCCTCTCTGGGATATTCCCAAATCAAGAGGGACCCATGGAGGACTCAAACTGCATACCACATAAACAAGTACCAATACCTACATGCTCCCCTCTAGGATATTCCCGAATATAAAAGGACCTACAAAGGACTCAAACCACATATGTCGTAAATAAGTAGGACATGTTCCCCCTCTAGGACATTCTCCGAATAGAAAAGGGACTCAAACAATCTATACTACTCCCATGTATATCCCTTCCCCGGTCTATGCTTTATGCCCAGAGCATAGCCACCCCAATCGGCAGGGCACGTGGAAGGACTCGAACCCTCATGCAAAACTCCTAACCCACCCACCAATAGTATAGTCATCAGGTCAAAATTCCAATTGTTGGGTCCAACCCATATATCATATCTCAATTGAACCTAGGCCCAGCCAAATAGGTGAATTAGGACTGCATGAAATCCCCACTGCTGTCAGGTAGGAAATACCCAAAACTCTGAGTGCTAATGGAAAAATGAACCAGGTGGGGCATGAAATTAACTCCATACTACAACCACCGTCGTTGATACATATAATGTGTAAGAAAACAATTTCCATTTATTATTTTGTTAATTTCAAATTACCCTTTTTATTCTATCAATGCATGGTTGCAATACAGAGTCAATTACTAGGACCAACTGGCCTAAGGCTGCTAACTAGTCTCCATAGGATAGAGGCCAAGCCCTAGTGGTGAGGTACATCCTCTCATAGCCCAACTACGTCCCCAAGATATGAGTACATAAACAAATGATGTCATAACTGCCTTGAGGGCACCCATTAAGGGACAAGTACACACCCATACAGGGGAAAACATGGAGCTTTCATAAATCAAATGCAACTCACTCCTAGGATCACAATGGACTAGGGCACAATATTGTTATATAGGGATTCTAACTACCCAGTAATGCCGTATCCAACTAGGTACAATGTCATCACATAAGGCATCTAATTACTAGCATAGACATACCTGGCTATCCAAGTCATAGAGGGACACACCCTCCCTAATCATATAGTATATCTCAAGTAGAGCACAGAATAATCAACCTACCTATACCGGCTCAAAAGCCACCAGCCTAAATTAGGGGATAACTACTAAGATCTCATTACTAGTGTAATCCCCTCCACTACATCACAATGGTCTAGAGTCAATGTATAAAAATATACATCAAAGGTGTTACTCCTTCCCCATCCATACTACATTCCAGAGTCGGTGTTGAACACACGGGTATGGTGATATAACCCGAAGGTAAGTAGGTAGGCTACAAGTGACCTCAGTAGGCCATTGGCAGAAGAATAAGCATATCAAGGCCGGAATAGTTATGCTAGCCCAGAGCCGGAGCTTTAGAAAACATACACTACAGCAATACCTAGTCTGAAGAAAATCAACCATAGCGTACCTGGATTCTGGTGATGTCCTCGAGAAGCATTCTCAAATATCCAGAAATCACATATGAAGCTCAAAACCATACGAGGCTAGCAAAAGCGTAACCCATATGTCAATATGAGTAAAACAAGACTCATATTGATATATAAATAGCAGGGTCAAAATCAAAACTAAAAATAGGTCTGTAAACCCTAACAACTCAGACAAAGGAGATATTTATACCAACACATAAAGCATAACTGATGCATTGTATAGTACAAAATAAGGCTCAATCTAATAGTATAAATCAAAGATATAATCCTAGAAAGCTTATATAATAAAAAAAAGAATTACCCTATAGAATTCATCATAGAATCATTTTAACAAGTTTCTATAAATTAAAAATACAATATAACACTTTATTTGATCAAATTTAAGCTCTAAAAGGGACGTTTTTCCATTAGAATACAAGGAAAATGGGTATAAGCTTGTGTAACAGCTTCATATAGGCTGCCAGTTGATAGCACGACCATGCCCCCAAACGTGAACGTGCTAAAAATAGTTTCCTAAGTAGCATCTTGATTACGGTTCCTTAGTGCGATCATGCTAAAAGGAAAAACCTGGTCTTAGCATAGTTATTCCTCTCCAGTGCGGTGCCGCTGAGTACTAGTGCTGGAGTTTCAAAAAATGCTCTAAGACTGGTATGGAATGGAAATAGTCTGACTTCTACAATCCATATGTTAATTATTTGTGTAACCAATATTATGTACTCAACAAAGGTGACAAAAAGTCAATCCAGGATCGTATAAGCCGTGTACACCCTAAAGAAGCCATAATTAAAAGAGTATCAAACTATAAAACTACTAGGGGCCCAACTTATCAATCACATCAAGTGAAGAGCAACTTGGGCAGTTATAGGAATGCTCTAAGTATAACTGAATCACAAGAACACAAAAATGACCTCGAGGTTCATTAAAAAAAATCATAGTTTAGTATGTTTTAGATACCCAGAACTTTTATCATTGCCATCCAATGAGTTTGATTGAGATTACTTATGTACTGACTCAGTTTACTAATAGCACATTCTATATCTAGTCGAGTACAATTCATGATAGACATTAAACTTCCAAAAGCTCTTGCATATACCTTCATTTTGTTAAAGTGCAAAGCTCACTTCTATTGGTGACTTGGCAATATTGAAATTTAGGTACTTGAACTTGTCAAGTAACTTTTCAATGTAATTAGATTGTGACAGTGCTATACCTTGTGGATTTCTATGAATTCTTATCCCTAAATTTATATCAGTAGCTCCTAAGTCTTTCATATCAAAATTGCTAGCCAGCATTTATTTTGTAGCATATATGTCAGAAATGTATCTACTGATAATTAACATATCGTCAACATACAAACAAACAATGACTTGATGATTTGGAGTGTTTTAATGTGGACACATTTATCACACTCATTAATCTTGAATCCATTTGACGACATTGTCATGTCAAATTTTCATGTCATTGTTTGGGATCTTATTTCAGTTCATAGAGTAACTAAAAGGTTTGCACGATTTCCTGTCTTTACCTGAAACCACAAATACTCATCTTGTTCCTTGTAAATACCCTCCTCTAATTATCTATTTAAGAAAGTTTTCTTCACATCTATTTGATGGATTTCAAGATGATATACTGTTACTAGTTCTACTAACATCCGAATGGCTTGTTACCGATGGATATGTTTCAAAATAGTCAAGACCTTCTTTTGTGTATAACCTTTG
Organism: Withania somnifera; assembly: GCA_039654485.1. Classification (NCBI taxonomy): domain Eukaryota; kingdom Viridiplantae; phylum Streptophyta; class Magnoliopsida; order Solanales; family Solanaceae; genus Withania; species Withania somnifera. The sequence goes on from JBDJHY011006094.1 coordinate 8,597, forward strand.
ACAACAAGTCTTGCTTTATATATTTTCAATAGTTCCATTAGCTTTTATCTCCTTCTAAATATCTATTTTGAACCTAAAGGTTATTTCTAGGAGGTAGATCAACCAGTTCCCATGTATGGTTGTTTTCAATTGATTCTATTTTATAATTGACTGCCTCTTTCCAATATGTTGAATCTGTAGATTCATGGTTTTTTTAAATATTTGAGGCTCATTTTCAAGAATGAATGTAACAAAATCTGATCCAAAGAAAGTAGCGATCCTCTAACATTTACTACGTCTTGGATTATCTTCATTAAATGTATTTTTATTTGGTTCTTTCCACCGTCTTTTAATTTCTTTACTAGATAACTTATATTTAGATTTATATAGATAAATATGTTAAAAAATCCAGCATTGTCTGATTCAATTATCGTGTTAATCTGAATGTCGGGCTGTTCAGATTTGTGAACCAAAACCATATGCTTTACTATTTGTAGCATACCCAAAAAAAACAATTCACAGTGTTTGTGTAATGGTCCTTGGGTCCATTTTTGTGTTTTTGTTTCATTTCTCTATATTTAGAGAATCTTGGTAGCTACCCCAAGTCATTCGTGACTTTTTGGGGCCGATAGCCCATTTACCTAGTAGTTTTATAGCTTGAATCCTCCTTATTCATAGCTTCTTCAGTCCTTCCTTATCCTATACGATCTCAAATCTCTATTTCATCCATTCCATTGAGTTTGGAGTATCAATTACATAAGAATCCATATTGAATTGTCTAAATCGGACTCTATTTCCATTTCGGGGCTTTTAGTCGCGGTGTTATACCGCTAGATTAAATTATTTTTAATTTAAATAATAATTATTCATTACTTAAATAAAAAAATATAAGTATATGTTTTAGTATTTTTCTAAATATATTTTAATAAGTATGAAATTATTTTTCCGAATAATATGGTGTCATATTTGTTTACTTTTATAAGGAATTATATAGCTATTAATATTTTAACGGAGACAATGTGTTAAAATATATTGGAAATTGATTATTTTAAAAGGTAACTTTTATTAGAAATATTTTTCTAATTAATTGCAGTATATTAAAAAATTATATTTATTTTTACCACGAGTCTATACAATATCCAAATATATATAATGTAACTGGAAGGTGCTTGAGGTGGTGACACATGGCAAAAAGAAAGGACGTGCAAGTATGGGAATGTGCCACAAAAGATGCCTTGTTAATAACTAGAATTCTTGGTAATGATTAACCAAGTAGTCCATGTGGCTTTGTTAAAAATAAAATAAAATAAAATACAAGTAAAAAGTGTTCTTCTTCATTTTGGACAGAAGATTTCTTATTTCTCTCAATTTCCTCTCTACTCCAGAGCTTATACCAGTATATTTAGAGGTTTAATTTATAGATTTGATCCATGGAATCATATTCTAGTGGTTTTACGCTCATTTCTACCGAGTAATTTCTTGATTTCTCTTTTGTTGTAAATTTTTCTATATTATATAAATTTTGTGGGTCTATGTCTCCGTTATTATCCATCGAATTGAGCGATATTTTGTATGATACAATCTATGATTTGTGCTCCACGTGTTCATATGAATATTTTATCTTTTTAAGCTACGACGGTTTACGGATCCATTTTTAATTTTGATTTTGACCCATTATTTATATAGTAATACGTGTCTTCTTTTACTCGTGTTGACACATGATTATGTTTTTTCTAGAGTCTTGTGAATTTTGAGCTCATTTTTAGGGATTCCAGCATACTTTTCGAGCTTTTCTTTGTATTTTAGGTAGGATACAACTTACTATTTTTTGGATCGAGTATTTAGTAATGCATATGTTTGGTAAATTGCCAATTGGGGGTTATGTTACTAGTTTTAAACCTGTACCTATTATAACTTTAGCCTTATCTTGCTGGACTTCTCGCTTGTATTTATATCCCTGGGGCTACATGGCCCCTCCTGTGTGGTTTCACGCTATCTCTACAACGTAGTGATATTGGGAAGGGGATTATACCAGCAGTTAGAGCTTAGTATCTATCCCTTGGATTGTTGTATTAGTGGCTTAGAGCCAATTAAGGTAGGTTATTTTATTTGTGTTTCGCGAGCATGCATTAGTATTCTAACAGGAAACTTGTTTTTGATGGTATAATATTTGGAAACTAGTTTTCCTAAAACTTCATTATATGTATCCATGACTGCAGTGCAATATGGAGTTATTTTCTTGCATTACTTAATCTATTTGCTCACTAACACTTTTATTCTAGGTATAACATACATGGAAACAATTGGATTTTTACTGTGGTTTTGATTTTTCTATTTGGCTGGACTTGGGTTTACCGTCGATATATCATATACAGGATGATTCCTGATTTTGGAATTTCTGCCTAATGACTATGCCACTTGTTGGCCTTTATCTAAGGATTTTACACGTGGGAATGAATCATTCCACGGACCCTACGACTTAGGATGCTATGTATGATATATGTTGCATGGATGTGGGAGGGGTATACAAGGGTAGAAGGGATAAGTATATAGGAAAACCTTCTGTGGGTCCACTTCTGGAAGAGTCATGTACCAGGGAGAGTGTGTACTTGCACTATTTTGTTTTTATACCACCCTTTTGCATTATATTCCTACTCATTGATTTATACTTTTCAGGAGTTACGACTCCTATTCTCACCCTTTTAGGTAGAGGATCTTGGATCATAGCTAAACACCCTAGCGTTTTGAAATTTCCAAGTTGGATTTCCTTCCGTTACATTTCCATATGGAACAAATTGTATTTTTTTGTGGGGTACTCTATTGAGTGATCAGTTAGCTATAAGGATAGCTTCCCCCTACAAACTTTGTATTGGACAGGAAATTATTAACAAAACATTCATCATTTCCACAATTCTATTTGATTAAGTGAGTAAGTGACAACAGTTTGATGTACTATTCTATTTTCCAAATATTTTCCGCAAAAGAAGATTCTCCGCTCCTATCACTTCTTATTGTCGCCTTTATCTTTTGTTCACCTGATTTTGCAACTTTAGTTTTGTATTGCTTAAAAACTTCAATTGCATCATCCTTACTATTTAGTAAATAAACATATCAATATTGAGAGAACTCATCAATAAAAGTTATGTAATATTTTTCTACCACGAGATGGTGTGGACTTCATATCAAAAATATCTATGTGAACTAAGTCTAAAGGATTTGAATTCCTTTCAACAGATTTGTAAGGATTCTTAGCAAGCTTAGATTCAAACACATACTTGACATTGTGATTTACTGCACTCAACTTAGGTAATACTGCTAAATTTATTAGTTTTTGCTAGGTTTTGTAGTTGACATATACCAAATGAATATGCTATAAATTATCTGACTCAAGCAAGTAAGAAGAAGCAGAAATTTCATTCATATCAATAGAAATTATGTTAAGTTTGAAAAGTTCCTCAGTTAGGTAACATTTTCCTACATACAGTTCATTCTTACTAACTATAACTCTATCAGGTGCAAAAACACACTTAAAACCATTCTTGGTTAGAAGTGGTATACGGACCAAGTTCTTCTGCACTTCAGGATCATGAAGGACATTATTCAAAGTCACCACCTTGTCGGATGTAATATTCAAGCAGATTTTTCCAATTCCTTCAAACTTTGTAGTAGCAGAGTTATCCATGAAAGTGGCCTCTTCAAGTCCACCAGTAGCATAAGATGAAAAGAGATCTTTGGTGGAACAAATATAAAGGGAGGGCCTGAAGTCTATCGATAATTCCCTATGATCACCAACTAGATTACATTATGAGAGAATGGCACATAAGTTTTCAACATCTTCAATTGTTTCTGCCATGTTTGCTTGATCCTTTTTCTTATCTTTCTTTGGAACACGATAATATGGAGCTTTATGAATAACTTGCTATACTTGTAGCAATTTCCATTGAACTTCTTCTTGCTTAGAGGATTTTTTGGTCCAAAAGACTTCTTCATTTTCCTTGATTTTGTGGGTACTTATTCAACAATATGTGCTACCGATATTGTTGACATACCTTTCGACTTTTTCTCTGTAGCCTTGTTAACCTCTTCAATTCGTAGATTAACAATCATGTCTCTAAGAGTCCTCTCTTACACTTGTGCTTTAAGTAGTTTTTGAAGTCCTTTCATAGTGGAGGCAACTATCCATAAATACTGCTAATCCAAATCATGAATGTCTGGAATCCATATTATGTAAAGAGACATTGCTTTTGCTAATTCGAATTGAAGGGTGATATAAAATTGGTCTATTTCCTGTGATATATTTTGAATTTTAATAATAGAACTATTGATCATGTTTATACCTTCTGTGAAGAGGTCATGAACAATGATTTGCAGTTCATGGAATTGGGACATGATAATCTTGTTATCAATCATTTTGAAGTCCATAAATTATGTTGCCAAAAACGTCTTTAGTCCAGTATATTCTTTTTTTTTATCTGAAGAGCATTCCCTAACTCCTTTGATGTTTTACGCACACTGAAAAATTCTACAATCCATTCTCTAAGACATTTAATATGTGATTTTTGTATAGGAAATCAAAATGTTTCCACGCCTCTGTTACTACTAATTTTTTGCTAGAAGAAGTTCCTTTTTCCAAGATAGGAACATCTTTACTGATATAGTGTTGCAAGATTAATGTAGTGAGATAGAAGAATATCTTTGTAATGACCCTCAGATTCAATTTCATAATTTTGCGATTCTTCCATATGTATAGCGTTCTTGTAACTTCTCCATGTTATTTGTGACTTTTTGGGATCGGTAGTTTGGTTCTTTGTCAATTTTATAGTTTAAGTTCCTTTAATTATTGTTTCTTCGGGTCTTACTCATCTTATACGAACTCAATTTCCTTTTTGTTTGTTTTCTTGAGTCCAGAATATCTTTTACATAAGGATTTCATTTATAGATTGTTATAATTAGACTCTGTTTCTATTTCGAGCCTCAATTTTTTAAATTGAGGCTCGTTGGGAACCAAAGGGACGCGATCGCGTGGCCTTAGATTTGATCAAATAGGCCAAGCCCAGTATGCATTATGGTCATGCATCTGGGGTAGAAATCATGATAGTTAAGGAGGTCAAGGGTTATGATTGTGTGATCACCTAGCAGGTCTATATAAAGTCTTTTTCTTTATTTCCTTGACGAAGTTCTTCTTAGTTATCCTAAAATTCTCTCAACTCCAAAGAATAAATTAGTATATATTAAGGGTCTAATTGAGGTTTTGATCTATGGAATTGTGTTCTTGTAGTTCTACGATCGTTTCTATCGGGTAATTCTTTATTTTTGTTTAGTTGTAAGGTTTTGTTTATTACATAAAATTTTTGGGCTTGTTTCTTCATTTTCTACCATTAGTTTGAACCCTATTTTTAGAATATGATGTATCAAATATGCTATGCATGTTGGTATATATATTTCATTTTTCGAGCTATTAGGGTTTTTGGACACATTTCTAGTTTGGATTCCGATCGTCTTATTTATGTAGCAATATAGGTCTTGTTATACTTAGCTTGACTAGTAGGGTTATAGTTTTTTCTAGCTTCATGTAATTTCGAGCTTCGTTTGGGATTCTTCAAATATTTCAACATGTATTTGAGGTTATCAATGAAATTTAGGTAAGCTACGGTCTACTTTCTTTAGACTGGGTAGCAATGTGGTATTATGTATGGTAAAGTGCCAGCTCAGGGATGTGATTACTAGTTGGAGCCGTGCTATGTTTATTATGTCTGCCTATGTCCTACTTAGATGGCTTGTGACTTCGGTACTTATCCT
>JBDJHY011006203.1:0-14373 GCA_039654485.1 Withania somnifera
AAGTATTTCTTTTTCTCTTGCACTATTTGAACTTGTGCATTATGATGTGTGGGGACCCTCCCCGGTATCCACCAAATGGGGTTCCAAATATTATGTTTTGTTTATTGATGATTTAACTCATTATACTTGGGTTTATCTAATGAAACACAGATCTAATTTTCTTACTATATTCAATAACTTAGAGCTCTTGTAAAAACCCAACACTCATGTGTTATTAAACGTTTTCAGTGTGATTTGGGAGGAGAGTATACTTCAAATGAATTTTCTCAATTACTTTCCTCTGATGGGACTATTCACCAATCTTTTTGTTTAGACACTCGACAATAAAATGGTTTTACTGAAAAGAGACATCGTTATCTCATTGAAACAACTTATTCATTCTTGTTTTTATCTGAGGTTCCTAGTCTCTTTTGGGGGGAAGAGGTTCTTACGGTTTCTCATGTGATCAATTGAATTCCAATCTCACAAAATTCAGGTTTGTCTTTCTTTAGAAAGTTGTATGGTCATTCACCTGATTATTCTTCATTGCGTGCCTTTGGTTGTACTTTCTTCGTTCTACGACCACATACTGAGCACAGTAAATTGTCTCCTCGGACTGCTTTATGTGCCTTTTTAGGTTATGGTGTTGGTCAAAAAGGATATCATTGTTTTGATCCAGTCAATCAAAAATTATATGTCTCGCATCATGTTGTTTTTATAGAGCATATTTTATTTTTCTCCGTTCCTACTAGCTCTAATCAAGTCACACAGATAGGTCTTGTTTGCATTGATCATTTTGATACCGACCCTGATGAAGCTTTATCTGATACTTTGGTTACGAGTCATCTACCTCTCATACCCCTGCTCTTATGACTACCCAGCTACCAGATGAGATTGTAGATACTCATTTGCATCAGTCCACTCGTACTCATAAGTCCACTAAACTTTCTAACTTTTAATACTCATTATTCTACCTTTTTTTCTTCATTTGTTGCATTTATTTATCGTCTTTCTGAGCCTTCCTCCTATAGAGAAGTAGTTTGTGATCCCCTTTGGTAGGCTTCTATGGCTGAGGAACTTACTGCTTTACACCAGACACATACATAGGATTTGGTACCATTATCGTTAGGAAAACACACCATTGGTTCTCGTTGGGTATGCAAGATCAAAACCATACTTGATGGATCTATTGAACGGTACAATGCTTGGCTTGTTGCAAAAGGCTACTCACAAGAGTATGGCATGGATTATGAAGAAACGTTTGCCCTGGTTTCAAAAATGACAACTGTCGCACTCTTATTGCTATTACTTCTATTTTTCGGTGGAAAGTATCTCAGATGGATGTCAAAAATTCCTTCTTGAATGGTTATCTTCATAAAGAAGTTTAGATGATGCCTCCTCCTAGTGTTACTCATCGACCAAGTGAAATTTTCAAGCTTCGAAAAGCTCTTTACTGTCTCAAACAAGCACCACGTTCATGGTTTGAGAAATTTTCCACGGTGATCACTTTGCTTGGCTTCCTTCCTAGTCATCATGATTCGGTGTTATTTGTTAAGCATACAATGACAGGTCATATTCTATTATCCTTGTATGTTGATGACATGATAATTACTGGTGGTAATTATGCTCGAATTGTATCTTTGAAGTCTGAGTTGGCACGTTGCTTTGCTATGAAAGACTTGGGTATGCTACGTTACTTTTTGGGAATTGAGGTTGCCTATTCCCCGAAAGGTTATTTCTTATCTTAATCAAAGTATATAGTTGATCTGTTTGACCGTGCTCGTCTCGCTGATAGTCGGATATTCGATACTCATCTTGAGACTAATGCTAGATATTCTCCATTAGATGGTACTCCTTTGGAGGATTCTAGTCTTTATCGTACCATTGTTGGCAGTTTGGTTTATCTTACGATGACTCACTCAGATATTACACATATTGTTCATGTGGTTAGTGAGTTTTTCACTGCCCCTACTTCAGTTCACTGGGCTGCCGTGCTTCGTAGTCTCAGGTATCTTCAGGGGACAGTTTTAGGGCCTCTTATTTCCCTCTATGTCCTTGTTAGAGTTGCGTGCTTACTGTAATGCGGATTGGGCTAGTGATCCTACAGATCGCAAGTCGACTACTGGATTTTGTATTTTCTTTGGTGACTCGCTTATTTCATGGAAGAGCAAGAAACAAGATGCCATTTCTAGGTCTTCTACAGAAGCTGAATATCGCGTCATGGCCTCGACTACTTTTGAGATTATTTGGTTACGCCAGTTACTTGCTGATATGGGTATCTCTCTTTGTCACCCTACTCCATTACATTATGATAATCAGAGTGTTATTCAGATTGCTCGTAATACCGTATTTCATGAGCGAACCAAGCATATCGAGATTGATTGTCATGTCACTCATCACCACCTACAGATCGGCACTATCACATTGCCCTTTTTTCCTTCTTCTTTACAGATTGTTGATATGTTTACGAAAGCACACTCGACGCGCTTCAGTTTCTTGTCTGACAAATTCTAAATGCTTATCGTTGTAGCATCGTGAGTTTAAGAGGGGATATTAGCATATATTAGGTTTTAAGGTTATTTTAGTGTTTTCTATTTTTATCTTATAACCTAACTATATAAATTTATCTGTTAATTCATTCTAATGAGAAGACTATAAACTTGTTCTCTATTTTAACAGTTACTATCCGTAGTATAACTATAATTAGCTCCAAATTAAAATGGCAGTCCCAATAATGGTATAACTTTAACCATAACTAAAGAAGATGTTTAGCATGACCAAAAAGAGGAATTTAATATGCAATTACCGTACGTGCAATATATTTTCACCTACTAATCTTCAGATCGTAAATCTTAATTACCTGAAGTGTTTAGTTTTGTAATTGTTCGGAGAATATGATGATTTCTTGTTGACTTTCAATCCAAACGTAGTGAGATTTCTGTTGCGCTCCATGGAGTGTTCCCACATTCACTTTATACCCTTTCTGAACCTGAAAATTTTTTCAACTGCATCGTCAAAGTTCTATAAGCAACATATATTAAAGTTCTTGCACAAAGTTTAAAATTGTGCAATAAAAATAAATAGAAAAACTTAACATAGATACAATATATATGAAAAGACTCAGAATGAATAGCCACAACTTACAATTCGTGCCGAAAGTTTAAAATTTGCAAACAAAAAAAAATTATAAAAACAACCTAAGCATATCTTGATATCAAGTAGATCTGTAGGATGGTTTTCAACTTTTTATATGGACATGGACCTTTAAGTTAGTCCTTTACGGACTTGGCAATATTAGGGGCGGTAGGGATTTACCAAATTCAAATTTAACAAAGAATTTAATGATCTGAAATTCTAATGAGCATAAGAAGCAAAAACTTTATTGATGTGAAATTTTAATTAATACGTAAATCAAAAAATAATAATATAATAATTGAAGAAAAAAAGTGAAAAAATAATTTCGCTTATTCGGAAATCTTTAAATCCCACCTTGTAGGATTATATGGGTATGTTGTTGTTGTTAGAAATCTTTTAATAAAAATAAAAAAAAATCAATGAACATTTCTAAATGGCCTTCACACTTTTCAGGCCTTTTACTCTGATCTTGTAGGTTGCATCTCTTCTGGCAACTGTTGTGGACCATCTTGTTGCTGGAGAGACGATGCAAATGACTACTTACACTGTTGAACGTTGTAGGTACGCTGGTTGGTAGAGGCAGATTAGTTTTTTACGGTCACTGATTGAAATTAAGTCAACAAAAATATATTTATATCTTGAAATATTTCCTCCGTCCCAATTAAGTGTCGTAGTTATGTCTTCCCAAATTTAATCATATACATTAAGATCAGCCTGTTTGCTTAACTTCTTTTGAAGGCTAGTGGCATAATGCAGATGCCGCAGCAGACTCATGTATTAACAAGATTACAATCTTTCCCAACTAGTAGATATCATCTATATGGATATTTTTTGTCCATTGTGCCCTCTCTTTAGCCAAGTCTACAAAACCCTATATTTAGCTAAAAGATAAAGCTATGTAACTATAGATTAGATTGTATTTTAACTAGATCATAAGAACAAATAAAGTCGGTGATAAAGTACTCAATTATCAAAGAAAATGATATAAGACAGTCATAGTATATTATGTGGGCTGTATTAGCTTCTTTCTCCTGGCATATTAAATATAATCCAGCTTAGCAATGTATTCGCTACGAAGTCACTTAAACAAAAATTGGCTACAATGTGCAAGCGGTTCTAGTTTTCTTCCGACTACATGTTCCACTTTTCTACCATTCTATGTATCCCATATTTGACCACCTGAAAGGCTGGTCTTACAAACTATCTGATAATTTTAACAAAACAGTGTGAAATAGAAGCAATCAAGAAGATGTGGAAAATGAGAAAATTAATGAAAAATTATCCTTCGTAAAATTCCAGATTTTTGTTATTATATTTCATTGATTTAAACTTGTTGTATGTGTATAGTAAAAGAACATTCGCTACCCCAGGACTACACTGGGTATGTTGTTAATACTGAAGCAAAGGATGCTCGCAGACAGAGGAAATAAGACCGAGCTTATATATCTTTCTATGGCTACAATAAATGGGGAATCTTGTGTCAGCTGATGCTTAGAAAAAATGCACTTCTGCTTAGCTTTCTCACCTGATAACCATAGCTGGCAAGGATATATACTAACTTTAGCCATATCATCTATGTTTTAGAACAACTGTTTTTTAACTCGTTTATCTCTGGAGCCGGATCCAAGATTGAAGTTAACGGGTTCCTATAACAATCTCTAACAAATATACCATATTAACTGGTTTCAAAGTCGAATATTTATAGATGTGTAGTGCGTTGTTTTATATATATACAGGGTTTGAATAAAAGCTACCCGTAAGTAGAGCTTTGAATCCGTCAATTTGAGATGGAGGGTTGTGGGGACTTGAAATATCTAAGTTTTGTGAAAAGGATGAATTGTGGGGGGGGAGGGGGGGTTTTGTAAGTGAAACATGAATAGTTAGCACTTCTGCTATTTAAGTAGTTTGATCAGTAAATACATGGGTTGATGACTTGTAGAATAAGTCATCTTTGTTTTGCGCTAAAGGTTGCTTACAGTCTGGTTTAGTGTCTGCATATATTTGTTTGTTAGACTTTTGACCAATTTTTCTCTGAAATTAATGTTCTTAGTCATCTGTTGCAGCATGGAGTATTATATGAAGAAAACATATTACAAGACTGCATCATTGATTTCATATAGTTGCAAAGCGATAGCACTACTTGCTGGGCATATTGCTGAAGTCTCAGTATTGGCTTTTGAGTGGAAAAAATCTGGTCTGTACAGTCATCGGATGCGAGTCCTACTTGACTTAGTATATTCACTTATAGGTTATAATGGGTTCAGTAAAAATAGTTCTATGTTCCGTCCTTTTCTCTGTCGTTGCTATCTGGTTGGAAATATATAGCGTATAAATACTCATACGTTGCTGATTTTTATCTTCTAACTTGACCCCTGGTAGAAGTTTTAGTTTGGTGGATACACTGTTCCTTGTGATTGTACAAATAAAGACATTTTTGAGTAGTTTACCACAAGAGTTTTCCGTTCTGAGTTCTTGCTTTCTGTGTCTGTTCATGCAGGGATTGGCATTGCAATTAATAGATGATGTTTTGATTTCACGGGCACATCTGCAACCCTTGGCAAGGGTTCATTGTCCCATATTCTTCATGTAATTTCTCTGGCCTTGTCAGTTGTTTCTCGTATCATTTACCTCAATTAGTTTGACCTAAAAGAGTGGCTATGCAGTTTATGTTGTAGGGAGCTTTTGGCTTACCGACAGATAATGCAGTTTATCTATAATGGCCTTTCGACAGAATTTAATTGGGTTGGTTTGGAATTTTAAAATAGATTTGGACTCTATGATACCAAGATAAAGAATAGGAAAGGATCCTTAGATTTATGAGGAGCCGGTGATTCACGTGTGGTTTTTTTGGTAGCGATCGATATAGTGATGTTATATAAAGCAATCAAAATATAATCTTTAGGGGTTTGAAATTTGTGACGTCAACTCATTGGATTTATTATTTTTCTAATTTCTTTCTTGGCTGAGTGTGAAAATTTACTTTTTGAATTATCACCAACAGATGAAAAATTAGTAACATGTATCATATTTAGCTATCAAACTTGATTTATTTTACATTACTTTATATATGAATTTACTAATTTCTTCATTATTTATAACAATTCTTTACTTTAGATTCTAAAATCTTTTTATTCCGTACATATTTATTTGAGCTATTTGACAATACACAAAAAGAGTAAAATCTTTGAAATACTAATTGTCTTTATTATATTAGCAAAAAATAATTATTTTTGTTTATTCCCACTGCAATAAAATAGGCCTTATCAAAGTTAAAAATGAACCGACTATAAATCTCGGATGAAAATCTCTTTTATAGAGGAGACTCCAAGCAAGTAAATTATGTCAGACACAACTAGCCTATCGGAAGTATGAACAAAATTATAATAATACAAAATAGACAATAAATTACGTATAAAAACAATAAAATAACAGCAAACAAAATGAGTCTAGAATGTGCAACCACATACACATTTTAGAAGGGGTGAATATACAACCGTTCCAAGTAAAAGTGAAAGAGTGCTAAAGTCTACTTTCTAATTTACATTAATATTTTATTATTTCTGCATTTAATATGTTAATAAGTCATTTTTCACAAAAATAATTTTTGTGGAGTTTGATTAATTTTTTAAGTATGTGATTACTAAAATATATTTTCCAAGAAAAACATAAATCTCTTTTTAATTGTCATCTTAATATTTAAATTAATATTATACTCGTTTCAACTAATACTGTCATGATCCAAAATTCGATCGTGGTGGCACTATCTTCCCCACCTCAATAGGTAAGCTAAACTAATGACGAAAGATCAATCAAGGTAAATAAATGTGGAAGTGACTAACAATAATACGGGAAGTATAGAATAAAAGCAGAACATCAACAGCTAATAGCCAAAAACCAGGTTACCACCGTTTACAAGCCACTAAATCAGAGCTTGCACAAGGTCTTAAGTCTCTCAATATTTCTAATAAGTAAAGAAAAAGAAAAAGAAAATGATATAAGACATCCGGCAATTGTTGAATGAGCGGGAAACTACCTTAGGATGTCTCGAATAGAGCCCGGACCGAGTGTGAATGAGCGATCACAGAACCATAGACCCTGAACCTACACAAGAATACAGAAAAGCTAGGAGTAGTACAAAAATACGATACTCAACAACATCCACGGCTGGTCTAAATATAAAACATAAACAAAAGCTCCTAACTTCCAACTAAAACCACCGATACTACAACTTGCAAACAGTTTATATAGAGCAGCCCATATGACAATACAAGTATAGAACACAGAATCTAAAACACAATCCCACACTCGAAATTAGAAAACATAGGAAATATTCTCAAATTACTGTCATAGGTACCAGCGTAAATTTCACGAATTTCAAGCTTAACAACCACCAAAACCAGCAACTAAGGCCAAGCCCAAATATAAAACAGAATAGATGGTATTTTTCAAATCATCAAAAGCCTTAATATCAATTCCTTAATTATGACTGTCAAAGTCTAGACATATGCCTTTAAATCATGTAGGCGCCTGGCTGGGACCTCGGCATTTGTCTTTTCGGCAATATAAGCACCGGGTGAAAGTCTCGTTATATGGATTTTAAGCATACAGACACCCGTTTAGGACCTCGACATATGTCTCTGCTACAATATTGGCACACATTCAAAGACTCAGCATATGTCTTTCAATCATATAGACACTTGGCTAGGACCTTAACATGTATCTTCTTAATAACAAATGTATTTATAAAATTTTTAGGCTTCCCACTAGAACCTTGACATATGCCTTTCAATATGTTTTTCAAGCCACAACAATAATTCAATACTCGATATCAACCTTTACACAATTATCTCAACAAATTCATACAAAAGTGGTTATTTCATATCAAGGAGCAAGTATATCTGCCTCTCTTAGGATATTTTCAACAAGTTGTTAACTCAATTCAACTAACCAACACCAACATCACAATGAAATTCTAATACATCACAGTCAAGGAAGATAGTATTATCTCAATTTCGATGATTCATTTATATCATTTTAACCTCAACATGTCATCACATTTCAGTTTATAATGTATCATCAAGTCATTGCAGCAATATCTATACAAATTCGGCCCAACACAATCAAGCTATCTCAAAGCATCATCATAATAAAGAAATCAAGTTATAAATCAAGTCATGATAAGGCATTCCAATTAAATAACAATTATCATCAACCAAAGACATATACAAGTCCAAGTGTTACACAAGGTATCAACTCAATCATTAAATTCAAATCAAGTATTTCAAGTAGCAAGCTCACATATACAATTCAACAAAGTTCACGAAATCACATTATCACAAAATTATTTCTTTTAAACTCGAAATACTTGACACTATTTCCCCCAATGTTTCCATTGCTCCCAATTATAACAACTAGAAACAACCATTTACACTTGACATAAAGACCAAGTAACCTCAACTTGCCTTAGTTTTGAAGAACATGGTCACTTGAGAGCATTCCCTCTTCGAATTTCCTCCAATATGCACAATCTAGTTACTGATAGAAAGAATACAAGAAAATATACAGTAATCAACACTCAAAACCCAATTATTCAAAGTTTATTAAAAACTCAATTCGGACCCCCGGAGTGAAAACTCAAACTTTATAGTGAAAATATATTACCCATTACTAGGGGAACCTAACTATCAAGTCTTATTGAAAACCCACTCCATTTCGAGGCTCGTAATCCTTAATTACTCACTTTCGATTGTATGTTCAAAAACTCTCATTCAACATTCAAAACCTTCAAAAATACAATTAAAAATCATGAATAAGTTGATGAAAATCTCAGTGATTTAGTGTTTGATAATCTCTTCTTTGATCTTGCCAAAATTAGTGAAAATTGAATAGGCTTTAAAAAAATGAGACTAGCTCGGGTTTTAAATATTTATTGCGCAGGTCCCCACCGTGAACGTGGTGCCTCAGGGATTTAACCTCCGTGAAAACGATCACTGTGCTGCAAACACGGAGTATAAATTTTACCACCCTCTCAAACGCGGTCCTCTTCCACGAACATGGTCCTCTTATAACAACAGTTCAGTAACAACAATTCCAAACATAAGTCACAACCCCGAATGGACCCGGAATTCGTTTAAAATTCCATGCAAACAAACCAGCAACCGTACTAATTTCAATATTTTGGACTCAACGGAAGGTCATGCGTATAAGGTCTCCTTGACTCAATACTCACTAAAGGTCTAATTTTAACTAAAAAAATCAAAATGACCAAAAGTCTCCAGGGGCTTATGAAAATAAAAGAGACCTCCAAAAACCACCTTCCGAATATATTGAAATCATCAAATTGTCAATCCGGACAATCTAAATCCGAATGTTGATCTAACCATTCCCTTAAGAACTCAACTTTATCCCGTCAAATTGCTCAAAATCACCATGAATAGCCTAAAACATAAACAAAAATCCTATTAGACCAAAACAAATATTTCGAAGCTGATGGAACTGATGGATTTCAGTTTCGAGGTCCCAAACTCCAAATGACCCCTATAGTTCAATATTTATCACTTCAAGACTTCAAAACTCAAAATTCTCAAAAACTTACTCAAAGCTCAATCCTTCCCGAATCAACCACAGAATCCAATTTAATTTAGCGTAATGCAACCTCCGGAAAAGTCAAACGGTCAAAACATACAAAAATTGAAAAATGGTATGTACCACTGGTATCATATTTAAAATGATCCCTTTCAAATATGTACAATAAATTGATTAATTTACAAAAGGTCTAGACATGGTTAATTTAAAAAAAATATATCAAAGAATGTACTAGCCACAAAAAAGATTATAAAAAAAAATAGTTATATGTATATGTAGTGTATATCTATGTATTAATCTTGTCTAAAAGTATTGTAATATTTCACTATTATATAAATAGTATACATCGTGTATTAATATTGCATAGATGGCATATAAACATGGACATATTGTATAATAATATGTAAATATATATCGATATTGTATAAATAATTATGTAATACATATTAATGTATTAATATCCTTATTTATTTATTTTTAAAGGAGGGAGAAGGGGAGGAGGGGGAAGGGGAGCTGGGGAGGAGGCGGAGCAGGAGGGAGGAGGATAGACACAGTTGGGCCAACTGTCTTGTAAATTAAAGGGAAAGTACCAATAAGGCTCGCCTTTAAAGTACACAACTAGTACAATGTCACCTGTGAGAGCATAAACAGACGACAGATTCTTTCGGTCCTCTTTTTCCAACCACTCCACTGTTATATTTGAAAGACAATTAAATATTTCAACAGTAGTTGGGATCATCAAATTTAAACTAGGAAGCCGATTGCAAAACACATTTAGTGCCTCTTTCAGCCGTCCATTGTTTCTTCGAGAAACTTGGTTAGCCAAAATTATTATTTAATTGTGTTTGTATTTAAAATTTCATACCTAGATACGGTTGATACGGCGGGTAAAAATATAAAAAAATGAATATTTTAATCGTGTTTGTATTTTGAGTTTCATACGTAGATATAGTTGATACCTAGAAACAGTAAATACAACATATAGACACTTAGAAAAATTGCTACAAAACGTAATTTTATGTAGACTATGTTATATAATTTGCTCTAAATTAAATAGCCAAGTGGCCATATTTGGAAGTAACATAGGCTGAAAAGGCCAATTCAGGTAGGAATGGTAAGGGCGACTATTTTTTGTGGAAGAAATTTAATTCGAGACATTTTATGTAATTTTCGTATTTGAAATTATTCAAAGATAAATTGAATCATATCTTCTTCCCGACACATTCAAGACCATATAGTATACAGATTAATCAAGACAATGTATCAAGTAAAGCAAATGAATGATATGTACTAGAGCAGATTTCCAAAATAAAGCAAATATATAGACGTTACCACTATAGAACATGAAATATGAAACCGCACAGACAGAAAAGATCAGTATCTGGCTATCAGAGATAAAACAAAGATGCCTGAAACCAACAGCCTCTTACACGGTGATTGTACTTGTGGAATATGTCTTGCTTATGAGTTGTCGTGTGCCTGTAGCAGGTCTGCTTGTGGCACGGGAAGCCCCAAGGTGCTGTGCTGCCCAGTGCTTTTTTTCCAATTTACTTCCAAGTTACAACATTGCAACAGCGTTTGGGCCTGCACTTCATTGACATATCTATAAATTATTGGCCTGCACAACATCGCCCTCATCCCCTAGATCATAGATTAATTGGTATGAGGATACCTAGGCAAGAAGTCATATATATGCACATCATCACTGGCTCACTGCTTCTAATCAGTATACCTATTCTACACATCATATGCGAACATGCCCATGAACATGCGCATGACTGACACAGGATCATGTACCTACTTAAAGAATATAATCCCAAGAAGTGAATCTTCTGATTGGGCAGCCCACTCAACTTTAAGAAATCCATGGCCATTGGAGCTTGTCGACTCAGTTCACAGAACCAAATCATCTGCTAATTTCAGTCTTATTTTGATCGATGGTCGAACTTGGCTCACTTGGTTTAGGAATGCTTTTTTGGTCAGATTTGTTGATAGTTCGACCATCAGAAATCGCCAACATGAACACAAGCGAAATCGCCTAAGAGGACATTTTGATGTATGTAGCCCCTATTGCTTCATGGAGCTTAGAGCATTGGGCTTTCCTTTTTAGCCCCTCTTGCTTCAGGTCCTACATAAAAACAAACCAAAACAATGCCCCGTTCTTCTCTTCTGTGAAAA
The DNA here is from genome assembly GCA_039654485.1 of Withania somnifera. Taxonomy (NCBI): domain Eukaryota; kingdom Viridiplantae; phylum Streptophyta; class Magnoliopsida; order Solanales; family Solanaceae; genus Withania; species Withania somnifera. The sequence continues at coordinate 11,878 of JBDJHY011006203.1, forward strand.
AATCAGGAGTACAAATTGGTCAAGCTTCAAATAATTAAGTCACATAAAGTCAAATGGTTAGTACCTACTTGTAAGAAAAAATGGGCACTTTTGACTCACCACATACATCAAAGAACATGAAATGGAAGAATTTAATAAGCATAGTTCAGCTGTTAATCGGCTATAAAATTGATAAGCAGAAAAGCCCGAAAAACTTGATATGGGAAGTGAGGGGAAAAGCGTAACTATGGTGAAAATGTTACAGCCACTATTGTGATGCTATAATACTGAAACATGAAATAAAAGTTTCTCCATGATAACTATGATAACTGAGCTATAATACTGGAACTTGAAACTTATCATGTAGATGTAATCACTGACACATTGACCAGCATAAATAAGTTACGCGAATACAAAGAAAACGTGCAATAAGTAATCTCAACAGCAGTTAGTCCAGATTGAGAAGAATGCACCTCAGCTCCATGGAAACTAATAGTTCTGCCATCTGGAAGTACACCAACATATTTAGACAGTATTCTAGAATAACTCTATATAATAGTTTACTGCACATCCTCCTTTCTTATCCTTCACCTTTCAAATTCAAATTCCATATCTGTAATCGGTTGAACGTAAGGTTGTCTTTCCACATTGCTGAGGTTCCTAAAATATGGCTAGGGAAAGTCTGGTTTCAGCACAAGAAGAGAACATTCTTAGGAGAGCATGCACAAGTCATTCAACTTTAAAAAAAAAAAAACAGAAAGATAAAGAGTTTCTTTACATGATCGAACTCAACCCTTACGATCCAAAGCAAGCATATAAATAAAAGCTCAACTTCTAGGCCTAGTATAGATGTCGAAATGGCTTCCTAGTCACTACATCCATGCCAGATCTTAAGCTAAACTCCACCTGCTTCTCGTAAATGCTGGGTACTGCTTTAATATAAGGTAATGCAACTATTGCTGTCCAGAAACCTGTAGAGAAAAAGCTAAAAGTCTAAGAAAACATATAGTGGTAACGTACCCGGGGTCCTTGTAGCAATACAGAAATAATAACAGTGAAAGCAGAAAGAACGGGTAGCACAGGCAATAGGAACATGGACGGTATATGGTAACCTCAATATACAAGAAGGGGATGATAAAGCAAATATCGCCACGCACAAGTAACCCATATAGCAAGGAAGGTCCGAAAGAAAAGACTATACTAGCTAAATAGTAAATACAGTAATACAATAAGTAAATTAACATTGTCAAGCCTCCATAAGAAGTACACAGAAGTCACTCTTACCCATCGGCATCCCATACTACCGAGGGCACACTAAAGCAAACAAGTGCAGAAAAGTAACACAACCACACAATGACACAATTCCTATGTACGTTCCTCCTCCATTACCCATAAGTCCGGAAGGAAGGACCCATGGAAGAGCTAAAACCCGTATATCCCTACTCCAACCTATACCCCTCCTCCAGTCACACAAAGCACATAAGCAAGGTCCATGGAGGTACGCCCACCACGTAAGAAACTCTAACGTCACAGTAATCTCACATCCCAATATCACAGAGCATCAAGGAGCCCCAAATCCTGACATACAATACCTTAATACAATGATCTCATCATGTGGTAAACTCCGCAACTCATGACGTCCCGCGCCTCAATATAATACTATCATCACCAAGGTCCTCAAATGAATAAGCATGATAAGTATAGAAAAGTCATACTCATTGCCGAACGAAAGCGGACTCAAGTCCCAGCATAAGTAGTAAGTGATAGTACCCGATGCTAGGGTGTAAAACCTGGTCTAAATTAGGAAAAAGAATAATACCGGGTGCTCGGCACACAACCGAGTCTAAGACAAGTAAAAGATCAACCATCTTATATTATTATTAGAAAGTTCATTTTATTACAATTTTATCCAATTTATTCTTATTACGGGCAACCAGCCTCCACAGCTTAATAATCATACGGTAAAAAGTGATAGGGGCCCCAGCCCCAAATGCACTCTCAGAACGAAGCCCCCGACTCTCTCACAGTATGAATGCAACAGCACAACAATATCTACAGCTAACCTATGCCCTGTAAAAGCTCAACTAAGCTAAAACTAGCACCCCAATACACCAGCCCAAACCTGAGGACAAAACCCAAAATCCAACCCACGCAATAGCGTTCTACTACTTCTAGAGTCACCCTACAGTCATCACAAGGCTAGTACTAGGTCACAGGCGTCGTATTACACCGAACGCCAATCAGGAAGAAGGAGCAAAAGGGGAGCGAAGAAGCGGTCTAAGTACACAGTATCAACCTAGAAAACCCAACTCACATATGCTATTCAGTGCAATTATGTAAGTGCAATTATGTAAGTTATACGCCCAGAGAAAACCCCACGGAGCCTACCTGTCGTCCGACGACTAACGCGCTGCAACCTTCAACTAGAAAATGACCTCGAATGGCTCTGAAATTGATGAAATACGAATCCAGGAATCAATACGAGTCTAATGGTACCATTTATACTAAATTCCGAAC
>JBDJHY011006312.1:0-14371 GCA_039654485.1 Withania somnifera
CAAGTGGATTTATTTTTTGTCCCATAACCCCCCACTATTATTATACATATCACGATACGTCATATCTGTAGATGTTTACTTTTTTTGCACTTTAAACTGTCATTTATGACATGCATTGAACTCCGTCAAATAGTAAAAATAAATTTTAGGAAAAAAGTATTACGTAGACTCACGATCACCTCCTCTAGTAAAGTAAATAATTTTTCCTGAGGTTTTAAGTGAGTAGTTGATTCGGATCATCCAACAGTCGCTTACTGTCTCATCTCAGGTAGGCTGTCTGGACCTTCGATGTTTTTTATTTTTATTTTTTGTAAAAATTCATTTTAGTATAACTAGGATAGAGCAGTGCCAAATTCTTTCTGAACTAGGCATGTTGACCTAGGACGACTCGATACCTAAGATGTAGTTTCATTAGAAGAATTACCTTGGTCTCAATTGATTGTGAATCAATAACGAACAATCGTGTTCTATATTAAATTGAAGAATATGATGCCAAGTTATGCGAACATTGTCCCTCAAGGCGGAGATTTTTAAATATTTTCTTATGATAATCAAGGAAGATCATCATGTGAAAGGTGTTTGAAAATCCAAGAAACCCAAAGTGTTCGAAGAAGAAGAATCACCAAGACGGTTTAGTTTGGATTGTTCCCCAGAGTGGGATTGATATTTATTTATACATCTCCTTTCCTCTTATTTTGTATTCACATTAAAATTTGTTCATAAATTTGTATAAATATGTTCTTGGAACAATGGAACGTATTGCAAAATGGAATACATATCTTTCGAATTTGTCAGGCCTACCTTTTGCACAAAAGGGGTCACATTATTTTAGGACGCGTTATATATTATTTGTGTACTAACTATTACATAATCTTTTTTGTTTGTACCTGCTTTGTACTTGTGGTTAAATACACATGTTTTGCTCTAAACATAATTTGTCCGTTAATCTACAGGTCTTAGCACCTGGTTGGGTAAATAGATTCAAATTCGAACATCCCTGAAATACTTTTCAATTCTTTAACCCGAGAATATATTTCAAGAGAAAATCAGGTCATTATTCCAATTCACGTTGACCATGTTAAGCCTTTTAAGTAACCAACTGGGTTCAAAGTTAATCAGATACTCAGTTTCAATTTTTTAGTTTCCAATCACTTTGAAGATTTCCCAGAAAAAATATACTAGAAAATGAAGGGTTCTAAATCTTCAAACATTCATACCTTTCCCATTTTTGTCAAGTTCCTGTTTTATCATTTAAAAATTAGAGTTCATTGAATAGTTAAAATTTTGTCCATTCAATTATCTTTTAAAATTCCTGATTGAGTTGGACTTTGGACAAATTTGTTTTTTTTTTTTTTAAAAAAGTGTTGTCTACTTTATATATTATCTTTGGTTAATTCTTGTGGTCAACAAACAAACTTTCCTTTGAGTTATTCTTCTTTCTCAAAGAGGATGATTTGTGTTCGTAATAAAATTTTCTCACTCCCTAAAGATCAAAGCAAGATGGTTTCAAGTACTTGGCATTCGAAAAGACTTATTTCAACATGGAACCTAGTTTGATAAACACAATCACTTCATCTATTTAATATTCACTATGTCTGCCATAATCGACTCAAACACCTCAACGAGACTAAAAGCATACTTGAAGGACATTCTTGCCTAGATCAATAAGTTGTCTAGCTGAGTCTCATGGTGATGCAAAACAAAACAGTTTATCAAACTTCATCGACGTAGCTTTGTCTTTTGTTGTTTTTCTAAAAGGAAACGACCCGTCTCCCTTGCAAATTTCAGACAATCTTGACCAAGGAAATAATTTCATTTCCCTGAAAACAAGTTTAGGATGCTTCACCTATCAATCTAATTCAGAATACTCCCATTAAGAATACATCTTCTTCTACAAAGGATCATAGTACAAATCACGCTCCGCTAGTGCATTCCTACATCGCTGTGAGAATTCAATAGTTATATGTCGAGAATGCAAAAGAGGCCAAGGTAGTTAATGAGAAAATAGTGAACAAAGAGCTCAAAGGTTTGGAAGATACCATGAGAGGTCTTCATGGGTTTGGTGGCGACCTAGTTATGGGGTATGAATAGTTGTGTGTATCTTATGAAATGAAGTTACCACTCGATCACAAGATTTCAAAGTTTGAAAAGTTTGATGGATCAGGTAATCCTTTTTCTCATCCAGAAGCTTACTATGGTAAGTTGGTTGGTAAGCATGATATGATATAGATCAAGCTATTCAACCAAAGTTTGAGTGGAAAAGCCTTAGAATTGTACTCCGAGAAAGATGCAACCAAATGAAATATTTGAAATGATTTGGCAGATGCTTTCGTAGATCACTGTAGGCCTCATGTTTAGATCAAACCTGACAGGATCTCAATTGTAAAGATAAAGTTGAAATCGACTGAATCCATTTAAGAGTATGCTATATGATGGATGAAAGAGACCTACCTATGAATGAATAAAAGATGACCACTTACTTTAGTTTGGCATAAGAATCAAGTTATATGAACGAATGCTAGTAATGGATGCAACAAAATTTATTGAAGTCATCAAAGTTGGAGAAAGGATTGATATGACCTTAAAACTAGGAAACTAACAAAGGCAACATTGCAGTCCGCTAATAAGGCCTTTCAAGTTGAAATCTCTGAGAACGGAAAGAAGAAAGGGAAAGAGGTTGTAGGGGCAATGACAGAAGAATAACCATCACATCACCAACAATAACCATAGTACCAACCTAATGCTCGGTATGCTCAACATTCTCCATGCATAATACTACTTTTCCAACCTACCAACCATACTTTTCCCAAATGCCATATTATTTACATAATGCATATCCAACGCAACTCTCTCTACAATCACCATAAAATCTCCAAAACAATGTGCCTTGTTCCAAAGTTGAGAAGAAACCTCCTAATATCTTTACAATTGTTCCAAAGTTAAGAAGAAAATTTATGAAAGGCTGAATATAACATAAAGCAAAAACTGTGAACACTTCAGCTAATTAGTATTATTCGAACAAATAATATCCTTATTGTTCGGGAGTAGTTGAGAATGATATCGAGAAGTGTCTTACCCTAAAACATAAAGTTCAAAAACCTATCGACAATAAAATGGTATCCCTTGTCAAAAACAACAATCAACCCAATCACAAGAAATAAGTCTTTTGTATAACTGGTCATAATCATATCTTATTTCGACAAATGATTAGAAAACCACATAATCCCGAAGGTATCATGAGAAAAGATGCAACAAAAAGTTTTTTTTGTAGGCAATTGCGAGACTATATCGATATAATCTCCAAACCAAGTCTGTTTGTATATTTGCATTAAATTTTGTGCATGATTAAATACCTTAAAATTTTTAGTTTTCAAATATTCTTGAGAAAGGAATCTTTTTCAAACGTGCATTTTACCTTTATGATTTTTACCTTTATGAGGAATATGGGTGGTCCTTTTTAAGTTTGTTATTATTTTATATTTTGAAAAAAGGAAAAAAGAAGGAAAGATATTTTGTACATATTTTGAATTATGTTTTTGATTTAGTTGGTGCTGAAAAGGTTAAGAAAGTACTCATAAAAACAAAAGCCCGTTGATATGAGTAAAAGGAACAACTTCGAAGTAAACCGTACATTCGTGTTGGTACTTTTGTGACACTTGAAAATGTTCTCTTGTCAGTATTCAGGATGAGAATAAAACCAACCTCATTGTTTCATGTACACTGTGTAGTTTGTTTTTAGATTAAGTTCTACTACATCGCATTGTTGTTCTAGAACATGGGCTGAATATTTGTTGAGGCGGTTTGGTAAAGGATCGTAGCCCTCTTTTACTCGAATAAGCCTTTCAAGCCTATCAAATAACATTAATCTTTAGTATTTATCACGACCTGATTTCTCAGGTCATGAGGGCACCTACATCCTACCGTAGGAGAACCACCCAACTAGCATAAAGGCATGAAAAATTAACTAATAAGGGAAGAAACAGTATAAGTAAAGGACAAGGATAAGCATACGTCTAAGATCAATAAACAATAACCCCAAAACTTGATATCCAGAGAGCCACTAAAATAAGAGTATAATGTATAAAATGAAAATATGGTATCTATTTCAGAAATCAATAACAGAAAGAAATATACAGAAAGGAAAAAGCTATGCTCCGGTCAATAGAAACTATCATCTACCTTAGAAACAATATCTCAATAAAAATTTGATATAACCGTTGACAACTTGAACCTGGATCTGCACCAGAAGATGTAGAGTGTAGTATGAGTACCAAAAACAATGGGTACCCAACAAGCATCATAAGCTGTAATGGCCCTTACAGTCATTTTTGCGATTTTACATTTTCTTGGATTTTAGAGATTTCTTGTAGGGGTCCTAAGTCATTCATGATTTATCAAGACCAGTGGTTCGGTTCTCGAGTCATTCATTTAGTCGTTATGTCCGTTTCCCTATTTTAGAGCCATTAGTATTGAAATCATTAACCTTACTCAACATTCGATACAGATATTAGCATGGGTGTTCAGTGTTGATCTTTGATTTGATTGGAGGTTCTTATCACTGAAATAGATGGATGCTCTTGGCATTTGGAGGTGCTTTTTTACCTTTCATATCATCTATTTTCTATTATTGTACCAAGATGGATATTGTATTATCATTTCAGAACTTGTATTTGTATTTTAGTGGCTCATTTACTTAGATGTCAGATTTTGGGGATTTAGTTGACTTATTACAGACTTACTCTTATCCCTGTCCCATTAACGCATATCTTCCGCACTTGTTTATTATTCATGCTTTACTTATTTCTTGGGTTATTTTCCTTTGGTGGAATGTAGGTGCCCTCGTGAATTTAAAAATCGGGGCATAAAAATTGGTATCAGAGCTTTAGGTTCATTGATATCCTTGGTACATGAGTTAGTGTCTAGTAGAATCTTGCGGATCGGATGCGGAGATGTCTGTATTTTATCTTCGAGAGGCTACAAGGACATCTTTAGGAAATTATCCTCTTTTAGGTTTTATATAGAGTGAGGAATCTTAGTTGGTTTATAAAAATCTCATTGGTGCTTATTCATTCTTCTATAGATGGCACGTACACGATCATTGGCAGCGCAGGGGAAGACACACATATTGCACCACCAGTAAGAGCACCAACAAATAGTCGTAAGGGCCGAGGTAGATTGCATGTCGGTGTTGTACTCCAGTTAGAGTAGCTTTGCCAATCGGAGATGCAGAGATTGAGACTGAGCCTGTATTAAGCATCTACCAGAGGTACATGGGTCTATTTCGTTCTCTTCTATGCCTACATCAGCTCCAGTCTTGACTATTTGATATATTTTTTGGGTATGTCGGATCAGCCGACATATGGTTTAGGGGTGCCTCCTACACCTACTATTTATGGATTGGTTGTCCCACCATCAATTTCAGTTATCCAGTTCAGGTGCCTCCAACATCGGTTATTCCTTTTTCAGCACCAGCAATGTCTGCCCCATCAGTGGTTCGACCTATTGCATCTCATCCCCTATGTCTGATTTTGATTAGAAGGCTTTGGGTAGATTTTTGAGGTTAGGGACTCCGAGGTTTACTGGTACCCTAGGAGAGGACCCGAGGGATTTTATTAATCATTGGTCGGAGGGGGTTACATAACCTCAGTTTGCTGGATTCTCATGGAGTTGACTTTACAGTTTATTATATGGGTGGTCTCGCTAAGGATTTGTGGAGATATTATTATTCTACTAGACTAGCTGAATCCTCTCATATGAGTTGGACATTATTTTGTGATGCTTTTCTGGAGTGGTATATTTCTATTACTGAGCAGGACCGTAGGAGGGAGGAGTTCTTAAGACTTGAGTAGAGATCTATATATGTTGATGAGTACGAGGAAGAGTTCCATAGGTTATCTACTTATGGGGACAACTATATCTCCACTGAGGCAGATAAAATCTCTACTTTGTTTGTGGATTTGATTCAGAGTTCCAAAAGTTTGTAGAGGTTTTGTTTACTACTAGGAAATCCTTTCAGTCCATTCTTAGCCTTGCTCGTACTATTGGGCCCCTTGGTTCTAGAGGGAGATATAGAGAGAAAAAGAGGCTCTGTCGTGAGGGTAACTTTCATGGTCCTAGATATGGCTGTAAAGGTCGTGGTTCATAGGGTAGGACCCCACCTCAGCATCCACAGTAGCAGGGACAACCCACTCATCATGTTCAGTCCTTATATTAAGCTTTTGGTAGTGGTTTTCAGGGTCAGCCTTTGGGTCATCCGTAGAGGGGTGTTACCCAGGGTTCATCAGGATGAGGTGGCCATTCTCATTCTTTTGATTCCTCCTGGAAGGGCAGATAGTTAGGCCCGTGTTATACTTGTGGCGGTATGGGGTCACTTTGCTAGAGATTGTCCTCAGTCAGGTATTGTTAAGACTGTAGCCCAGCATGCTGTTGTACCTGATTCTATTCCAACCCATTTAGTTAAAGCTATTATACCTCAGGGCAAAGGTGGTGGTGCTCCTCAATGTGTTTGTGGAGAGCGTTGTTATGGTGGTCATCTTCACTTTTATGTTTTTCTAGGTAGACCAGAGGCATATGCCTCCGATGCTATGGGGATAGGTACCATTTCTATGTGTTATCAGCCAACTTTGGCTCTATTTGATCCAGGCTCTACTTGCTCCTATGTGTCATCTTATCATGCTCCATGTTTGAGTATGGTTAGTGAGCCATTTCCTAACAGCTGATAGCTAGCTTAGGCTTTTCGGTCAGTTTCCCCTGTATTGATCCATTATGTTAGCCGGTGAAAGTGGGCATGCTTTCATCGCTTCCGTGCTGCCATTATCTGTCTCCACCCAGTAGTTGATTATTTATTAGTGCATCGTGTGCTGAGATCCTACTCTGTGATCATTGGGGATGTTGATACTTGGGATGATTTGATATTATTTGATATGACTGATTTTGATGTGATACTGGGCATGGAATGTTTACCTCTCATAAAATGGTCGTGGATTGTTATGCCAAGATCGTGACCTTAGTTGTGCCCGATATACCCCCAATCGTGTGGCATAATTCGATTGGTCGCACGTTAGATGGGTTATTTCTTACCGTCTGGCTAGTCTCTTAGTATCTCGCTGTTTTTTGGCTTACCTGGATTTTGTTTTAGACATTAGTGTCGATTCAATGACCCTTTAGTCAGCACCTCTTTTTTGGGACTACCTTGATGTATTCCTGACCGACCTCCCTAGCCTACTACCTGAGCGAGATATTGATTATGGCATTCAGTAAGAGTTAGGACCAGGCCCATTTCTATTGCTCCTTATTGTATGACACTCTTTGAGTTGAGAGATCTTAAGACTCTACTTCAGGATTTTTAGATAAAGGATTTATTCAGCCTAGTGTATCGCCTAGGGGTGATCCTGTACTATTCGTGAAAAAGAAAAATGTCTCTATGTGTATGTGTATCGACTACAGACAGCTTAATGGTGTGAATATGAAGAATAAGTATCCTATTCCTCGTATTGACGACTTATTTGAGTAGCTTCAAGGTTTAGCTATTGAAGGGAGGACCATGAACACAATTTGAGGATTTTTCTTCAGCCATTGATAGATCACTAGCTTTATGCCATGGTCTCAAAGTGTGAGTTTTGGTTGGAGTCTGTTTTATTTCTTGGACATATGGTGTCCAAAGAAAGGAGTGGTTTGGATCCTACTAAGGTTGCAGTTGTCTGTGATTGGCCTAGATCGACTACTCCTACTGAGGTGCGTAGCTTTGTTGGACTTCTTATATATTATTACTATTTTGTTGAGGGTTTCTCTTCTATAGATTCTCCATTGACTAGATTAACTATAAAGGAGGTTTCTTTCCAGTGGTTAGATGAGTGTGAGACTTCATTTCAGTGGCTTAAGACTATCTTGACTTCTACTCCTATGTTTACATTGCCGGTTGAGGATTAGAGTTTCTTCGTCTATTATGATACTTACGTTATTTTTTTGGGTTATGTATTAGAGCAGCAGGGTCGAGTGATTGCATATGCTTCTAGAAAGTTGAAGACTCATGAGCGTAACTACCCAACCCATGACTTGGAATTGGCGAAGGTAGTCTTTGTGCTCAAGATTTGGCGCCATTATTTTTATGGATTTCATTGAGATTTTTACCGATCATAATAGTCTTTAGTATATTATAAGTTAGAGGAGCTTAACGCTCACCAACGCTGATGGATTGAGTTGTTGAAGGACTATGAAATTACGATCAAGTATCATCCGAGTAAGGCAAATATGATAGTGGATGCCTTGAGATGGAAGACAGTGAGTATGGATAGTTTGGCAGCATTGTTAGTTTTTAAAAGATCGTTGGATTTGGATGTTCAGTATTTGTCTAGTCGATTAGTCAGAATTGAGATTTTATATTCATGCTGTATTCTTTCTAGTGCTAGGGCCCGTTATACTTTGATTGATCAGAGATCAGATCTAGCAGCGTGAGTCTGAGGATTTGGTTTTGGTTAATATTCGTGATCGTTTATTACATGGTGAGCCTCATAAGGCTACATTGGGTTTAGATGGTATTTTAAGATTTGGGGGACAAATTTGTGTACATAGTGTTGATGATTTGAATCAATTGATTCTTTGTGAGGCCCAAAGTTCTCTTTAATCCATCCATCCTGATGCAACTAAGATGTATAGGGATTTGATGGTTATTTAATAGTTGGCTGTTATGAAGAGATATATTGTTGAGTTTGTTTCCAGGTGCTTAAACTATCAGCAAGTTAAGTTTGAGCAACAGAGACAAGGTGGATTGATGCAAAGGATCCCCATTCCCAAGTTGAATTGGGACCGTATTACTATAGATTTTTATTTCAGGCTTGCCTCAAACTTCTGGCAGACACGATTTGATTAGGGTTATTATTGAAAGGTTGAATAAGTTTGGATATTTCATTCCAGTTCATATAGACTATAGCGTGGAGAAGTTGTGCTCTCTTTACCTTCAATAGGTGATTAGATATCACGGGATACCGATTTCTATCATCTCAGATTATGGAACCTGGTTTACTTCTTAGTTTTGGAAAGAGGTTTAGAGTGGTATGAGTACTGAGGTTCATTGAGCACATAATTTCATCCCTATACATATGGTTAGTCCGAGTGGGATATTCAGGTTTTGGAGGATATATTGAGAGCATGTAATCTTAGTTTTGGTGGTTCTTGGGATCAAAATTTAGCCTTGGCAGAGTTTTCGTACAACAACTACCATTCTAGTATCCAGATGGCTCCGTTGAGGCTTTGTATGGTAGTCGGTGTCGCTTTCCTATTGGTTGGTTTGATGGGTTTGAGTCCAAATTATAGTCTACTGATCTACTTCGGGATGCCTTGGATACAATTCAATGAATTAGGATAGGCTTTAGGCTGCCTAGAGTAGGCAAAATAGTTATTCTGACCACCGTCGATGTGCCTTGGAGTTCAATGTAGGTGATAGAGTTTTCTTGAGTGTATCACCCATGAACGGCTTAATGAGATTTTGTAGGAGGGGAAATATTTGCCCCCGTTTATTAAACCTTTTGAGATTCTAGAGTAGATTAGTAGTGTTGTTTATAAGCTAGCCTTGCCTCCTATGTTTTCTGCTATGCATCCGATGTTTTATATTTCTTTGTTGATATGGTATGTTCCTGATGAGTTGTATGTGCTCCGATATGATTCGATTTAGGTTAATGAGGGTGTTTCAGTTGGCGAGGAGCCAATGTAAGTTTTTGCTAGAAGATGAGGAAGTTGAGATCTTGAGAGATTTCGATGTTCAAAGTACATTGGAGAGATTGTCCCATGAAGGAGGCCACTTAGGAGATCAGAAGTGAATGAGGTATTAGTATCCTCAAATGTTCGAACCTTCAGGTAATGCCTTGTTCTGACCTTCAGGGACGAAAGTCCTTTTCAGTAGTGGATGTTGTAATGAGCCTAACAATCATTTTTGCAATTTCGTATTTTCATGTACTCTAAATCTTTCCTGTAGTGGCATTAAGTCATTTGTGACATATAAGAACTAGTGGTTTGGTTGCCGGTTCATTTGCTTGGTCGTTATATGTGTTTTTCTATTTTAGAGCCTTTAGAATTATAATTGTTGAATTTAATCAACATTCGGTGTAAACTACCTCAGAGACAAATTTTGATAGTTCCCTTAGCTCCAGAATATGGATTTTAGTCTAAATGAGCTATTAGTTTGAGTTCGGAAGCCTTGGTTTTGAGTTTAGGCGCTTTGGGATTTATGTGCTTTGAGTTGCCATTTTTTTGATCATTGAGGGTGATTTCATGAAAGGAGCCTAGGATTTAAATTCTGATTGCACCATTAGCTCCGTAATGTCAAGTTTGGGTAAGGTGAGCTTTGGCAAAGTGTTGACTTTGGTCAATGTTACATCGAAAGGACCTCGAATCAAAATTTTATATACACTGTTGAGTCCAAAATTTTATTTTCATACAATTAGCATATTTGATTTTGTCCATTGGGTTTCAGATGCATTCCGAGCATCATTTGCAAGTTTCCATTTTTTACTTGAATTGCTATCATCTGGTGCCTTTAGGTGATTCATCGCGATCACGTAGAGTCTACCCTCCAGACCTTCGCATTCGCTGTAGGCTCTTTGTGACTGCAAATTCCTTGACCACCAGCGTTGACCGTGTTTCCTTTTCTACGAATGGTGCACATCTCACACAATCGCGATCTTCGTCTAAATTCCTCATATATTTTGTTCAAATCTAACTTTCAATAATTTTCTCATCTTCTTTACATCCATACATCCAAAAATCACCATTAAAATACTTAGGTCATTTCATGAGCTTGTGGGTGACATGGGAAACATAATTTCTTCAGTTTTTAGTAAGTTGCCATATTAATTTCATTGAATTTCACCCAAAAATCCCAAAGTTGTTCTTCACTTCATTTGATTGTTTCAAGACATTTTCTTGCTCGTGTGAGCTTCAAAATTCAGGTTTAGATTCCCTAGATGTGGGGAACGTGTTGACACCCTTTGTTCGAAGTTTCAAGTTCGCGGGCCTATGAGCCGTTTTAACCCATAATTTGACCCTGACTATTTTTCTATATTTATGGTATCATTGAATTCCTTTTAGTATCTAAATTATGTTTTTGACAGTTGCGTGATAGTGGGAGATTATTTGCACTCATTTGGCTTATTTAGAGCATTCCGAACATTTTTTACACAGTATTTACGGGCTTGTCTAAGGAGAGAAGGTAGGATATGCTTACGATCTTAGACTGGGTTTATATGGGGAGTAATTGTGATAAATAGATATCCTTGGGTTGGGATTTTTAGGTTGGCACTCATAATCTTGTTCGCTCTCTTAGTCTTCTTTTCGGCTACTTATTATTGTTGTATTCGCGATATTAGTTACCTAGTGACCCTGAGTTGTCTTTATATACTTCTAAACATAGATGGTTGGTCATTGGGAATGTTCGTGAGTCCCGGACATCGACTTGGTTGGTTATGCCTGGTGTATATATTGAGCATGTGCAGGGCGGTAGGGCTTGCCTGTAAATTATTTATGACACTGGATATCATCATGAAAACTGGTTTTGATGCGTTGGTTTCCATATTTTATGGATTAAATACCGATCTTACTGATTTTTGAAACCTAGCATGGCCTTGTAGGCTCATTTTTTTAGATTTTGAGATTAAAATGAGCATTTTAGAGTTTTTTACCAGTTTTCGATGATATCAGAGATAAATATGGCATAACCTCTATATTGAGATATGATTTATACTTGGTGAAGGCTGAGCATGATGAATTTATTTATACAGATGAATTACACTCAGTGAAGCCGAGTATCATGTATTCATGGATATTTATGCCAACTTTAGACTTTGTAAAGACAAGCGTTTGTTGAGATTAAATCGATTATGGCAGCTCCAGACTTGGTGAAGGCGAAGAATCTATTGAGATTATTCTAATTATGGCAGGCCAAGACTTAGTGAAGGCCAAGCATCTGTTGAGATTATAATGATTATGCCAGCTCCAAACTTGGTGAAGGCCAAACGTCTGTCGAGATTGTATTATTTAGGATCTAGTAAAGGCCGATAATAATATGTATTCAGTTATATATCACTTGCACCAGTATTATTTGCATTCATGTATGTGTTACTTTTCGCACTTATTTTTCTTATATGTACCTTCTGGTTGTATGGTTGGCCAGGGGGTGAGCTTTACATGTTTGTATCTCTCGGTAGTATGGGATGCCGTGCTGGTTCTTCTTACTTTATTATTGATCTATTTTACTGTTAGTTGTAAGGCTTACTTGTTGGATTCCCTACCATTCCACTAGTAATGTACTTGCTGTTAGCTACTCCCTCTTTTCCCTTTATTTAAGGTTACAGGTATACCGCCATAACTGTTGTGTGGCTCAGGTTCCTTGTTAGTTGAGCATGGATTTAGGTACATTCTCTACTTGTATTACCTGAACCTTACTTGTTAGTGGCTAGTTTTTAGGATGATTACTTGTTATATTTTGTTGGCTAGCCTCCATACATGCTCTACTTGTTGATCTTTGTGACTCGTTTCTTCTTATCTGTTTATTTTTTTGCCTTTATTTTTTGTGTATTCCCATTCGGTATAGCCTACTGGGTACCCATTTTTTTGGTACTTATACTACACTTATGCATCTTTTGGTATAGATCCTAGCACGGGTTTTCAATGCTGATCCTTGATTCGAGCGGAGGTTGTTATTGCTGAGGTAGATGGCTACTCTTAGCATTCAGAGCTGCTCTTTTACCTTTTATATAATCTACTTTTTGTTATTGTATCGAGAAAGATATTGTATTATCATTTCAAACCTTGTATTCATATTCTAGTGGCTCATGTACTTGGATGTCAGGTTTTGGGGATTTATTTGACTTATTATAGACTTACGCTTATCCCTCTCCCTTATTGACTCATATCTTATGCACTTAGTTATTGTTCATGCTTTACTTATTATTTTGGTGGATATCCTACGGCAGGATGTAGGAGCCCTCATGACTTAAGAAATCGGGTCGTGACATATGCCGATTGGGGATGTATAAGAAAAAAGAGCTGTAAATATAAAGACAACAAATGCATGTCATAGAAATCAACAAGTAGGGCAGATGAAGAGACTAGCTAACAAGATATGACATATATATATTCTAAGTGACTAGCCACCAACAAGGAAGGTTCAGCTAAAACAAGGAGAGAACATCCCTGAATCCATGCTCAACTATTAGGGAGAACGACTAAGTAACAAGTAAGGCAGTATACCAGTAACCTCAAATAAAGGAAATGAGAGAATAACTACAACAAAAAGTATATCACTAAGGGAAAAATTATGGGAAGTCAAGCAAATATAACTAATTTCATGACAGAAGATTAAAAAAATAATAAGTAAAAGAGAGTATTCATGGAACCCCACAATACTGAGAGATACAAACAAGTAAAGATCACCCGCTGGCCTCTCATACGACCAAAAGTTACAAACAAGAAAACAAGTGCAGAAAGTAACACATATATGAAAGCAAACGGTACCGGTACATATGAAATATACTTTGTATGCTCCCTTCCGATACTCATGGGTTCAGAAGGTGGATACCATGGAAGGACTTCCTTGTATTCCCAAAAATCATATCGTATACTTCTCCCCTAGTCAAATACTATTGCCGGGTCAACAGGGTCCACGGAGGGCCTCATTGCATACCATGTCAAAAATCATCTGAACTGAACTATAATCTTATAATGTGAGTGTATGAATAAATGCCTAGGCTTCTGCAAGTCTAAATTAGTATAATCTCAAATAAATGCTCGGGCTTCCCCAAGTCTAAAGCTAATATACCTCATCAATGTAGGTTGCTCAGGATTTACTGAGGTCAAATCATTATAAATGATCAATGCATAGCGCTCGGGCTTCACCGAGTCTAGTAATATCTCAAAAACAGTGATTATCCCAATATTATCTCAATTATCATTGAAAATTGGTAAAACATCTCAAAAATGCTCATTTTAATTTCATAATACATAAAATGAGCCTAAAAGGCCATTCAAGGTTTAAAAATCAATAATATCAGGGTCTTGGCAATAAACAGTAGAAACTAATGCATAAAAACCAGCTTTATGATGATATGCTCAACCATAAACAATATATCAGGCAAGTTCTACGGCCCTGCACATTGTCAATTCTACAGCAAGAAAAACCATCCAAGTTGATGTTTGAGACTCATGGACATTCCCAATGTCCCACCATCTATGTTCAGAGTCAATCAGGACCATTAAGGGTAGGGTAACTATCATAACAAATGTAACAAAAATACGTAGCCAAGAGGTGGACTAAAAGAGCGGACATGGTCATGGGTAACAACCTAGAATTCCTAATCCAAGGATGTCTAATTACCACAAT
>JBDJHY011006422.1:0-14371 GCA_039654485.1 Withania somnifera
AGAAGATTCTTTGGACACATAAAGACTAAAGCTACCTTGTTTGATTAGATCCGACAACGGTAGTACGAGGATAGATCTTTGATTTATATCAAGAGTTAGTTCTAAGAGGTGATTACAGTTGTGCGTCTTTAGATTCTAATGGGGTATTATGGAAGGGCAGTTGTATTTGGCTTCCCAGGATTGATGATCTGATTCAAACTATTCTTCACAAGGCCCATTATACCACATATTCCATTCATCTGAGCATCATGAAGATGTGTAGATATTTGAGACAACATTACTAGTGGCGTTATCTGAGATCAGATATCACCAGGTTTGTTTTTTGGTTCTTAAACTGCCAGCAGGTGAAGTTTGAGCATCGTAGGCCAGGTGGTGTCTGCAGAGACTCTTTATCCCTGAGTTGAAATGGGAGAGGATCACCATGGATGTCATTTTATGACTCCCTTGTACTTCCAGGGGTCATAATTGTATATGGGTCATCATGGATCAACTGACTAATTCACATAGTTTTTATCAACTTCATCTTCTTAGGGTGTGAAGAGTCTTACGACTCTATATGTTGGAGAGGTTCTCCATTTACATGGGGTTACAGTATCTATTATATCAGAAAGAGGTACGTGATTCATCTCACAATAAAGGAGAACAAGGCAATGCGAGATGGGTACCAAGGTAGCTTTAAGCATGGCTTTCACTAGTAGACAGATGACCAGTCTGAGCGGACTATCAAGGTACTCCAAGATATGCTGCAGGCTTGTATCTTTGAGTTTGGGGATAGCTGGGATTAGTATTTGTCTTTGGCAGAGTTATCTTATAATAATAGTTACCATTCTAGTATTCAGATGGCACCGTTCAAGGCCTTCTAGTAGTGTTGTAGATTGTCGATAAGTTGGTACAGTATTGTAGATTCTACCCCAATCTTCTGACCTAACTCGCGATGATACAAAGAGAGTTCAGTTTATTTAGGACAAACTAAGGACAATGCAGATGAGTTAGAAGAGTTATGCAGATTGTAGGCTCCGACTTCTGGAGTTTACTGTCGGGAACGTGGTGTTTTTTGGAGTGTCGATCATAAAGAGAGTTATGAGATTTGGTCGAAGGTAAATCCTAGCCCTTGTTTTATTGGACCGTATGAGATCATAGAGTTGGTTGACAAAGTTTCTTACAAATTGGTTTCATCTCCAGATTTAGCCATTGTCCATCTAGTATGTTATATGTCCATGTTGCGTTGCTATATACCAGACATATACTTTGTTCTAAGTCGGTTAAGATGGACGACCATTTGGTTTATATTGAGCATCCTGAGGCCATCAATGTTAGAGATATGAGATGTCTCAAGTCCCGAGATATTCTAGTTGTAAAGGTTCGTTGGACTCACCTCCAAATTGAGGGTAAGCGATCCCAGTATCTGTACTTGTTCGATTCTTCTGGTATCTCTTATTTTCTTTAACTTTTGTGTGATGAAAGTTCCTATAGTAAGGGATGTTTTAACGACCCTCAAAATTATTTTCATATTTTTGCGTCTTTGTTGTATTTTGAGCAACCTTGTGTTGTCCTAAGTCATCTGTGGCTTGATGGGATCGATAGGTTGGGTCCTTGGCGGTTTTCGTGGTATGATTTTCTTGTAATTATGACTTTCTTTAAGGCTTAATTAGTTCATGTGATCCTAATTTTTTTTTCATCAATTCCTTTGAGTTCGGAATATTTCTTACATAAAAATTTCATATATGGGTCGATGTAGTCGGACCGCAATTGCATTAATACTTAAAGAAGAGTGTGCAATGAATTTTTAGCACAGTCCCTTAGTGCAATTGCGCCAGGGGAGCATGATAGTGCTATGACCTGGCCCATGATCTTTTGTCCGATTGTGGCACTGCCCAGGGATCACTTTCAGCATGATCATGCTGGGTGTGCGCGATCGCACACCATCAACCAATTTATAGAAAAATATCCAGCGGCTTTTTCCATGATGGTTTTTAGGAAAATTCTTAACATTGCAGATGAATGTTATGGAGGGATGTTGCAACAAGTCTCGAAATTATTTTCATCGTTTTGCGGCTTTCTTGTATTTAGAGCGACCTTCGCCCCAAGTTATGTATGGCTTGATGAGATCGATAGGTTAGTTTCTTGGCAATTTTTGTGGTATGATTTCCATGTAATTATGACTTTTTTTAGGATTACTTAGTTTATTTAATCCCAAATATCATTTTTATAAATTTTGTTGAGTCCAGAATATTGTTTATATAAAATTTCATATATGGATCGATGTAGTCGGACCCCGATTGCATTCAATACTTAAACAAGAGTGTGCATCAAATTTTTAGCACATTCCCTTGGTGCAATCGCGCCAGGGGAGAGCGATAGCGCTAAGAAATGCCCCTTGATCTTTTGTGATTGTGCCACCGTCATCCATTGTATAGAAAAACTATCCAACAACTTTTTTCCTATAGGTTCTTAGACTATAGTTTTGTTCCATTGAAACATGTTCTCATATTTCTATGCCTAATTCTACCGGGTAACTTCGTGTTTTCGCAGTTTCTATTGCATTTTTTGGGGATTATATCTTATCGATTCTACAGTTGAAATTAGCTCTATTTTATATCGTGTGAAGTAGGATTTATGCTCTATGCGTCGGTATAAATATTTTTAGTTTTCAAGATGTTCGAGTTTACGCACCCAATTTTAGCCGATACTTTGGCCTCGCTACTTATATAAAAATATGGACCTTATTTTACTCGTGTCACATGGTGGTTATATTTTTTATAAGTTTTCATGATTTTGAGCTTCATACGTGGTTTTGGATATTGCGGCATGCTTTTTGGGGATATCACCAAAATCCAGGTAGACTATGATCTACTTTCTTTAGATTAGGTATTAGTATAGTATATGTATGATAAAGTTCTTGCTAGGGGCTGTGCTGATTATATGGGCCCTGATATGCTTTTTTATCTGGCCTATGACCTATTTAGGTTGATTGTAGCTTAACTACTTACCCTAGGGATGTATCGCTCTGCCTACATGCTTCACACTGACTTTGGACTGTAGTGGCTGGGGGAGGAGTAACACCTTTGATGCGTATTTCATATGCACACTTTAGACCGTAGAGAGGTTACAGAGGGGATTAAACCTAGTGGTTAGAGCCTAGTAGATATCCCTTGACATATGTTGGTGGTTATAAAGTCGATCTAGGTAGGCTGATTATTTATGTTTTACTTGAGATGTTTTGTATTTGATGGGGTAGGGGTGGGTCTTGGAACATAGTTAGTAGGGTACAACTATATTGAACACTCCGCTGCCATACATAGTAACCTCGTATCTAGCCCGTTATGGCTATGCTGATAGAGACCTCATTCTAAAATGGCATTGTACTTGCAATAGATGGTTGTGTTGGGTAGTTAGAATCCCAGTACGGTGACATTTTTTCCCTAATCTTGTACTAGTACAGGGTATAGGGTATTTGGTTGAGCTATGTTAATTCTATAGTTCTTCATATATATGTGTGCACTTAGATCGGTAAGCATTTATGGAACCTCAGCTAGGGTTAGCCAGCGTTTGGGATCACAATATGTCTAGGAGAGATTATTCTTTTTGACATAGCATGGCATCCATTCGATAGTTCTGATAGTTTGTTGATGGGAAATTAGTTGTAGGTACTTGCATTATTTGTGCCTGTGCCTACGAGCGATATAATGCTAGTTTACCCTACAATCTGAGATGATCCCTTTTCAGGTTCAATGATTCTAGAGACTACATATGTGACAACAGTAGGAACCTTTTGATGACATGGGTTGTTCCTATATGGTTGTACTTAGGTCCCATCGAGATACGGTATATAGATTGAGCCCTAGGGTTGACATTTTACCTTAATGACTATACTATTGGTGGGTTGGTTACAAGGTTTTGTTTCATATGGTTTTAAGTCCCTCATAGACTCTGCCAATCTGGGTCTTTATGCTTAGACCATGTTGAATAGCTCGGGGAGGGATATATGGGGGAGTAGTGGTATATGGTTTGAATCCTCTATGGGTTCTTCTTTATTTAGGATTATCCTAGAGATGGAGCATGTCAACTTCTAGTTATAGTGTATGTGGTTCAAGTCCTCCATAGGTCTTTCTCGATTTGGGACTATCCTAGAGAGGGAACATTCCAACACTTTTATATAGGTATGCAGTTTGAGTCCTCCATGGATTTTTTCGCGATTCGGGATCAGCCTAGATAGGGAACATGCTAGTAATTATCTTGACTTCTACAACCCTCTTGAGTACGTACCATCCCATAGAGAGTATATGCCAATAAATATTCATGCTTCTTCTATATACTTCTTGACTTGGGACTATCATAGAGAGGGAACATACCGAATGTCTGTTCTTTGATATGGTTGACTACTTTCCTTATCACCTTTATTGTTATATCAGTAGCTTCATGATTGACGTTAGTTATACTCTATCAGGTCCTATTAACACTTGTTTTATTGGGACCATGGGTGCATATTATATATGATCATGATTGGCTTATGACCTAAGTCAGTTTTGGGGTAACCTACCCTGTTAGTGGATCCTCCTCACCTATTAGCCAATACTGTATACATCAATGATTATACCCTGTCTTTGCACTCTTTAGCTTCTTATGTAGTTGCCCCTTTGGGGTGGTTAATTATGCACCTTTAGCTCTACTTACTTTGAGTTATCTTTACCTTATTTATGCTTATTGATGCCCAGTCGGCCTATCATGCCTACTGGGTACCTATTATTTTGGTACTCATACTACACTTCTACATCCTTTCCTCATATAGGTACTAGTACGAGTTTTATATGGTCGTGATCGAGCACAGTAGCTGGTAATTTTGGAGATTCGGTGAGCAGTTGGCATCCCTGCTGGCCAGTTTTCCTTTTAGTGTCAGGGTTATCCTAGTTGAGTCTTGGATAACCATTATTTTTGTTACCCCATCAGGGTTTGTATATTTGTATTCATGTATATAGATGCTCCACATCCATGACACAAGGTTTAGGGAGTTATTTTATGTTGGATCTTGTATTCCCAGATCTCTTTTATGCTTTACTTCTCTTCTTCTCCTTCTTCCTTTATTTTTGGGTTATTTTTACTTGCCCACCGCTATCCGCTCTGGGTCAAGACCAGGATTTTATATAAGTGAGATGTAGATGCTATCACAACTCGATTTTCGGGTCGTGGTAGCACACTTTAGGAGCCAATTATGTAATAGTTAGGTTGTGTGTAATAAGCCCCTTACTATGTCAATTAGGCATTTTCATAATTAGTTTATGATGAGTCTATGAAGAAGCTTTTTATTTTATGATTATTCTATGAAGAAGCTTTGAGAAGGTTGTAGTTTCTAGGTTAGATTAGGGAAATCTTAATCTAGGTTAGCAATAGGCGAATTTCTATTGTTGATTTATAACTTCTTGTTTATGAATTCATATTGAGTTTCTCATTTGTGGATTTAATTGAGTCTATTTTTAATTGAATTTCAATCATTCTCCCTTCAATTAATTGAGGATTCAATAAATTATTCTTTCTTCAACTCTCATCTCTTTATTTCTTCACCTCTCATCTTCTATTTCTAGATCTATCTTTATTTTAAGTATTTTGAGTTGTTTCTTTTTCGTATTCAATTCTAAGAACATAGATCCCTAATCTAGGATCATATCAACACCTAATGGAGATAAATATTCCATTCCAATCCCCACTGCCCGAGGTAGCGATAGGGGTAGATCCAGAAATAAGTGTAGGGCTAGTGGAAAATCCCAAGTCAAAGGTCGAGCCAGAGAAGACTCATAGAGCCTAAGATTGAGAAGGGTGATGAGCAAGTTCATCATGAGTATAGGGCATCCCCACTATTGCAGAACACACTTCTTAGAGTTCTAGAGTTGTTGGAAAGTATAGCACAGGGCAGTAAACCATATGGTTCATAGACCTAAGAAAGTGCATACCCTAGAGCAACAGGCTATGCCTATAGTTCAGGATTCGATGGGCCAACCGACATCAGTAATGGTTTTGGTGGGTCATCCACCAGAAGTTTATATTTTGGTGGGCAGGTTCCAGTGGTTCAGGGCGGGTAGGCCAGCCACATATTGCACATAGAGTATATGATGTGCCTCTTTTAGGGATTAAGACTAAGGGCTAGTTGTTGTTGAGATGTCATATGAGCAGTAGTGTAGGTGTGAGATGTTTAGGAAGATGGACCCCCTATAATTCTAGGGTGATTAGAACGAGGATCCTTATGAGTTATTTACTACTTTCCATGAGTTCCTTCAGAGTGTGGGGTTAGTTAAGACCCACGAAGTTGACTATACTGTGTTGTAGTTGTATGGTCCATCTAGATAGTAGTGGCACATCCATGTGGATTCTAGAATAGTTGGATCCCTTCCATGACTTGGAAGATATTTTCTAGGCTTTCATCAAAATATATGTGCACCATAGTGTGAGGGATGACCCTCTGCGTCAGCTTGATAAGTTTTCTCATAAAGGTATATTAGTTGTGTAGTATGACTCCCGCTTCTATGCCTTATCTAGCATCATATAGCCATATTGCCAGATGTGCAGGAGAAGATTTCAAATTTATGAGAGGGTTAAATTTTCCTCTTTGTTTTGCAACATTCAAGGCCACCCAGTTAGAGGGATCTATCCATTTTTGAGGATGCTAGAGGTTTCAAATAGAATCCCCATTCATCTGGTTAATTTTCTGGTGCCTCATATGGAGGTAAGAGTTTATTTCATCGGGGTAGTCATTTTCATTGTCGTGCTCCTTTTTAGGTGAATTTACAAAATTATGACACTAGCTAGTTGGTTTAGAGTTCATTCATCCTGGGATATGGTTTGTACGGGTCATGTTAGAGGTTTTCTGACTGAGCTAGCCATTAGGTTCTTAGAGTTCCTTGCAGTAGTTTTCAGTTTGTAGATATTGTTTCAGTTGTGGTGAGCTGGGTCATTTGATTTTATATTCCCTCATAATGCACTTTATGGGTACAGCAGACTCCACAGACATCCCATACTTCTCATGCTCCAACTAGAGCACCTGGCCTTCTATTAGAGATAGAGAGGGTGTGTAGGCGGGTAGAGCTGTAAAGGCTGGTAAGGGTGCACATCAGACTAGTAGAGGTTAGGATCGCACTGGAGTTCATCCTAGAGGTGGGCACACTCAGTGTTATTATTTTTTTGAGGAGGCTTAAGAAAGAGTCATCCGACAATCACAGGTATCATCCTGGTTCACCATTGACCTGTATCTGTATTGTGTTAACCTGTATCTGTATTGTGTTATCCAAGACCTACTTTTTCTTATATGTCCACATATTTTGTTACGGATTTTGATATGTTGTCTAATGATTTTTTCTATATCCCTCCATGTGTCTACTCCCATGGGTGATTTTTTAATTGTGAATCAGGTGTGTCGATCGCGTCTTATTATCTTATAGAGGTATGAAACATGGGTAGACTTGATTTTCCTAGATATGATTGATTTTGATGTTATTTTGGGTATGGATTTGTGCTCTCTCGGTCATTCCATCTTGGATTGTAATGTTAATATTATTACCTTATGCATGCCAAGTATTCCTAGAGTAGAGTGGAAAGGTACGAGTGGGTTGTATCCTCGAAGGGTCATATCTTTTCTTCAGGCTCAGAGGTCGATTAGGATGGGGTGTTTATCTTATTTGTATTTCGTGAAGGATGTTAGTATTGATCCTTCTTCATTAGAGTGTTTCCTATGGTTAGGGAGTTTGTTGATGTATTTTCAACTGACCTTCCTAGTGTTCCTTCTGAGAGATATTGATTTTGGTATTGATTTGGAGCCGAGCACTAAGCCACTTTCTAACCCTCCTTACCGTATGGCTCTGGATGATTTGAAAGACAAACTTTAGTACTTGCATAAAAATGGTTTCATTTGTCCAAGTGTATCACCTTGGGGTGCACTAGTCTTGTTTGTGAAAAGTAAAGATGGGTGTATGCGTATGTGTATTGATTACCGGTAGTTAAATAAGGTGACTATAAAGAATAAGTACACATTGCCTCGTATCAATAATTTGTTTATCTAACTTCATGGTGTTGCGATATTTTTATAAGATTGATTCGAGGTCTGGATACCACCAGTTGAGGATTAGTTCCTCGAATATTCCTAAGGCAACCTTTCGGCCTAGATATGATTACTATGAGTTCTAGGTTATGGCTTTTGGGCTTACTAATACCCAATTGCATTCATGGAGTTGATGAATGTTTTTTACATTTGTATCTTGATTCCTTCAATATTGTGTTCAATGATGATATCTTGGTGTATTCCAAGACCGAGGAGGATCATGTTCGACATTTAAGGGTAGTACTCAAAGGTTGTGAGATGAAAAGTTATAAGCTAAGTTGTCGAAGTGTAAGTTTTGATTGAGTTTATGTGGAATTCTTAGGGCATGTGATGTCCAAAGATGGTATTATGAACGATCAAGAAAAGATTATAGTTGTGTGTGATTGGGTGAGGCCTACTTTTCTGATTGAGATTCAATGTTTTGTTAGTTTAGCAGGGTATTATAGGAGGTTTGTGTAGGGTTTCTCTTCAATTACGACTTTAATTACTAGACTGGCTTAGAAGAATGTGACTTTCAGTGGTCAGATGAGTGTTAAGAGAGCATTTAAATGCTAAGATCGTTATTGACTTCTTCTCCTATCTTTTACTTTTCTTCTGGATGGTTCAGGCTTCACCAGCATTGTGATATTTCTAGAGTTATCTTGGGTTGAGTGTTGAAAAAAAATGGAAAGGTTATGGACTATGCCTCTAGGCATTTGTAAGTACATGAGAAGAACTACCCTACCTATTATTTGGAGTTGGTTGTGATGGTGTTTTATGGAGATGTTATCTTTATGGAGTGCATTGTGAGGTGTTCACCAATCATAAGTCTTTAATATATATCTTCAGCTAGAAGGATCTCAGTTATAAATGGTTGGTTAGTGTTGAGAAAGTATTATGACATTACTATCTTGTATCATCTGGGAAAGCCCTCGAGTATAGGTAGTTTGGCATCTATTTTATTTAAGGAGCGGCCTTCGGATAAAGACATACAGAGTCTAGCCAATAGTTTTGTTAGGCTACACATTTCTGATTATGATAGGATTTATTATTGTTTGGAGGCTTCATCTTCTTTGATGGAGCAAATTTATGTGATACAGTTTAATGATGCTAGTTTCAGGACTATTCAAGATAAGGTGTTGGGGGTGAGGCAAACACAGCCATGTAATATTTTGTGTGGCTTTAAGGATTAGGGACCGAATTTGTATCCCAAAGTCCGATGACTAGATTAAACCTATATTGGAGGAGGCCCATGTTGATTTTAATTTCAATGAATGACAACAATAAGCAATCCATCAAGAATGAGTATGGTATTGCCTTAGAAATATGATATGAATGCTAAGTACTACATTGGAAGACTCTGATCTTTAAAGAGAACAAGTTAATTCTACATTGGAAAGAGGATGATCATTGATGTGCACAAGTTACTGTTGATAAACTTTTCTTTTTGAAATAATGACTAACATTGGTTGCTTCAAAGATCAATAGGTAGAATATTAAAAGAGTCATTAAAATGAATCACACTTATTCTTGGAAAAAGACCACCATCCTTACTCTCTTCAAGGATCAACACCCTTGGGTTGTAGCGGCTAGTTCCCACATCTATATAAGGGACTAGTCTTCAAAAGGAAGAAGCATGCTATATAAGTACTCAAACTATTTTTTCTTTTCTTTACTTTTAATAATCATTTCAGCACATAGTTTATATCAGTATAAACAAAAAAGAAAGGAGGGAAAAACTCAAGCGAGGCATAACATCAAAGTCTTGTGTTTACTAGGCTTCTAACAAACTCAATATTCATTGTGATCGAGCTGAGTTAAAATAGAATCAGTAAGGTCCATGTGTGTTCATTGGGCTTCTAACAGAATTAGTAAGTCACGTATTCACTAATTTCCTAACAGACTTAGTAGGTTTATGTGTGTACGCTGAGCTCCTAATAGACTAAGTAGTTCCTTTTTATTTGTTTAGATCATAAAGACTCAATATTTATTTCTAAGTTCTTTTATAGGCTTAGAAGTGTGGATTGAGTTCTTAACTGGACTCAATTATTTATGTAAAAAGTTCTAATACTGAGTTATTTAACACTCAGTAGAGGATAGAGTAAAATAGTGTAACCCTCTTGCAACATAAAGAAACTGGATTAAGGCTCATTTTTCTCCCCCAACCAATATAAAAATATTGTGTATACATTTTCCTTTCTTTACTGTTCTATATTGAACATTCATTAAAATGCAGTACGAGTCGACTATATCAGCCAAAGAATCGACTAAGGGAAAAGAAAAAAAATTCAATTTACCCTTCTCCCTCTTGCTCTTTCAATTGGTATCAGAGAAATGTCTCATGTACATTGCTTAGCATCAAGTGAGCAAAGATTCATAGTAAGAGGTAAATGGGTAAAAACAAAGTTTTAGAAGATCTATTAATATCCAGGCCTCCTTACTTTAATAGCTTATATTATAAAGCCTAGTTATTCATTAAATATAGGACAAAAGATACACATGACAACAATGATAGAAGAATATCGAAAAGAAAAGCATCAACTTAAAAAATCATGCATGGTTTTCAAACAATGATAAAGCAATACACTTGTTTTACTATGCATTAAGTAAAAATAACTTTGAGAAGATATCTTCATGCAAAACTACCAAATAAATATGGAAGATACTTGAGAAAATTAATGAAGAAACTGCTATCAATAAAGGAATACAAAAAAACACGAACAATTCATCTATAGAGGCTCAAAAAAGATAAGAAAGAAGTAAATCATGAAAAACAACATCGTTTAAGATGATTAAAAACCTTCATTGTTATAATCAAGATAGTCTTGTGCTAAAATGAATGTCTATGCTATCTCATCCAAAGATAGCAAAGATGATTCAGACAATGATAAAGGAAATTCTTCAAAAAGATGTTTCGTAGCAGATGAAGAAACTAGTTAAAGAAAAATATAAAAAAGGACTTCCAAAAGGCTTTCAAGGAACAAGGCTTTCAGCAGCTGGAGTGATGAAGATCATTCTAAAGGTGAGGCAAATGAAACTTTAAATCCTTGTTTCATAACCATGCATGAATAGAACAAGGTAAATACTTCTATCTGATTTATAATGGGTTAACATAGATTCTGAGATTTCCAATTCTAAAACTATTAGGAATAAAACATTAAAAAACTTTAAAAAATATTTATCTATTAAAAAATAATCAATTTTCAAAAATATTTCACGTCCTTGTTACTACTGTGAATTAGAAAGACGTAAATATATCGACTGTAAATTTCAATATTTGATAAGTGACGTGAAAACCCATAGATATTGGTATTTTTTCTAACAAAGAAAGACCCAAGAATATTTGGGGACCCAAGAAAAATTAATGTTGTGACTGCAGGTTTATCTCTATAGGAAGAAAAGTTGCAACTGTATTGAGGTAATAAGGTTTTATAAAGAACGTCTTTAAAACTATATTCTTCCTATAAAATATAAATCCCATGTCGTCTATAAATTTGTCAAGACTTTGAACCACTTATGAATAATATTTAGAGTTGACTGACTAGATAATCAAATAAACTAAAATGATTACTGAAAATCCTTTGAATTAATAGCATATCTTGTACAATGGTAGTAAGTCTGGTGAAGAGTAATAGTGCAAGAAACTTCTATAGTTTGAAGTGTGAATATGTTTAATATCATGATACAAATTTTTGAGTACCTTGAAAACTCTTTCATTCCCAATAAATTTTTTACCTACCAACTTTTTGCAATAATTACTTGCCCGCTAAATTTCTGATAATGTGCTCTTCTAAAAATCTTATAGTTTCTATGAAATAATTCACTAGGAGAGTTACAATAACTATTTCACACAAATCGACATAGCCTTTAAACTTTTTTACTACTATTTAAGTATGGCTATCCATTGTTTCTCATCACACTGCTCTATAACTATCCTCTTAAAATATGGCTCTCAGAAAAATCTACTAATTTCCAAAGAAATAAGAATCTTTTTTAAAAAAACTCTATTTTTAACAAGATTGATTCTAGAACAGTCTACTGGAATTCCTCTCATGAAAACCTACATAATACTTTGAAAATAGATTTGTCCTTCAAGGAAGGATAGTTTAGTTAGAGTATCTTTGATCCATCAAATGTAATGTTCAAGAATTCATTGGCTTTCAGGGATGGGGAAAATATTTGATACTTGTCCACTCTATATTTATGAACCCCATGTTAGAAATTTCTATGCCAGTCTTTATTTGATAGAGGAAGATAGTTTTCAAACTATGGTTTGTGGGAAACGTATACTTATTAACAGTACCATTTTTGATAGGATCTACTAAACTAACTACTCTGGTCTAAGTATTCTCCATAAAAATGAATGGACTTCCGATTTGGATGTTGATCTTGTTAAAGAAAAAATATTTATCTTTCTAGGAAACTCCTCATCTACTCATGACATTTCCTTTGAACACCATATTGTCTCAGATACAATTGCAAACACCCTCCTACCAAGGGAAAAATACTTTTTAATTTATCATAACCTTTACCTTGTCTCTAAGCGTCGTTTCAGGCTACCGAATCTTATAATCAATAAAATGATTTATGTTCCTATAAACTTCATTACGAAATGATCCTATCCCACATAATTAAGTATCATAGACTAGATTCTGTTAATGTACCTAAATTTGATGATATTCCTATTTTATCATACTAAATCCTTCAAAAGCATGGGATATTTCTTACCCGAATTTGGAAACTACCCCTATTTCTATTTAGGGAATTGAGGCAAAAAATGGTACTTGGGAGAAAGGAATACACTTGTGGGAATTTCGATAAGCGAACTCCAGAAGCATCAGACGGTCTGTAATGGCTCGTCCCTAGTGCCTTTGAACGTGGTAGAACCTCCTCTCTTCAACTCCCTCTGAGGTTTGAACTGCCAACCAACTCTTTTCGATTAGGAGATAAATGGTTTGTAAAAGATAAGTTTGCATTTGTCCTCAAGTCTTCTTCCAAAACCTCTTCTTCTGAATCTTCCGACCTTCTACATAAGTTTCATTGATATTCTAACCTAGCTAACTTCATACAAGTGAAGATGGAATCATTAATGGATGAATTTACATCTGTAAATAAACAAATAAATTTTATTATAGATAGCATTAGAGGATAGTTTTACTTTGAAAAGTATATTTAAAAGTGCTTATGTAAGAATTATTTTTCAACGAATGAAGTTTTAGTACTATGTTCTTACATTTTTTTGATTAATTACAAAGGGGAGATACTATATTATACATATTTACCTTTATATGTGTATGGTTTTGTTATAACACAAAAACTAGATCATGATAGTGCCTGGAAAACCCCCTAGTAGGCAAGTCTAAACCCTGACTAACAACTAGAACCAAAGAAAAGAAATGAAGAGAAGAAGAGAAAATGAGATAATAACATAGATAAGACGGTAGTATATACACATGCAACCACAAACGCTGGTATCATAGATATAGAAGCATCTGACAATACAAAGTATCAAATATGTACAACCCAAAGAGCAAAGTAACTAGGTATCAAGCTATCCAAAACAAACCATGACAACACGACAGCATGTCAAGGAGAGGTCAATCAGGATGTCAAGTGCTCACCATAAACTTCGAATGGCTTCCAGTTAACTCACATGATCACGGCCTCTCTAATGACTTGTATAAGAATTTGCACCACAAAAAAGATACAGAAGTATAGTATGAGTACCAAACACAGGTACCTAGTAGTCATCATAGGCCTATCGAGAAAAATAAAAGCATAAATAGAGCAAAAAAGCGAGCATATCAAAAAGACAGGCACTAATAAAAAAAACAATAATAACAGGAGGTAAAAATAAGCACCACCATTAGATACGTCAAAGACCGACTAACTAATGTGAAAAAGGTATACAAGTCTTAGCAAAAGAAAGTTGAGGGCTACACGACATGTACCTGGACATCTAGTGAAATAACTAGCAAGTACGAAGGTACAATACAGAAGGAATGGAACACAGAAGATAAAACAACTACACAAGCGACAAGTCAAATACAATAGATATACTTTACCAAGCCCAGTCTAAAGGAAAGTAAACCATAGCCTACCTGAAAGTCCATAAATTAAATTTTGAAGCCACTACAAAGAAATGTTTATGGGAAAAGTTACGAAGACACTTTCGTTCCTCTTTTCTTTCTTCTTTCTTTCCTTTTTTTTTTTGCATTCAGTTTCTTATTCTACATTTCCAGAAGCCAATGTTTCCTTTTGTTTTCATTTTAGAATTACACTACATATATATATATATATATATATATA
>JBDJHY011006639.1:0-14370 GCA_039654485.1 Withania somnifera
TTCTTTTTGAGTATGAGAGGGTACTTTCCCAGTCCCAATGTAAAATAAATCTCATTGTGTGTGGGACTTCTTTGGTGTGAGAGCAAGGTGATACTTTGATCAATTGTGAATAAGTTAATGCTGTAGTCTAGTAGATACAAGCCTTATAGAAGGTCTTTCAATTTTTCACTCAAAAAACTTGTAGTGTGTGAATAATGCAGTTAGCCGATATGATATGATGCCCAATGAGTGATTATGTTGAGATGAGCTATGTAATAGGGGTGTTTTAAGTGTTTGAAGCAAATATTTTATGTTGAGGGTGTTGAGTGATGGTATTTTACGTCACATATTGCACTTAAAACCCCCAAAATAGAGCATTTCTTTAGTAATAACAATGTGTTTTAATGTGTTTACTGAGTATTTATAGGGTTAAGCCGATATGAGGAAGTTTGGAGAAATTGTACAGAAAAGGATAGTTTTTACATAAGAAATGTTTCTCCTATCACCAGAAGAATCATCTAGCCTAGCCATCCAACTGGAATTACACTATTAAATAGACTTAGACAGACGATGGGCCAAATGAATCGTCTGAAGACAACTAATTTGCCAGATCCTGTCGCCTCACTTAGCTTATCACTTACTAAACCATTGCTCCAAGGAACACTCTTTGAAGTTTACCAGGATATAATATGCTCACCAAGTCTCCTCTATCAGGAGCTACATAAGTACACAAGTAATAAACAATCAAGGCTCACACATACGTTACACATGCTTCAATCACTCACAAGTATTTATGGCTATGTATCCGTAAAACACCCAAACATTAAACCTACGGGTTCATGCATCACACGATTTACTATCTATACCGGGCTACCAAGATAAATTCATCTTTTAAAATTAATAACTCAGCACCATTCCTTGTCGATCATGTACACACACTCGAATACACATCAATCAAGGATTCATCAATTTATATCTCTTATAACTAAACCATTATCTTTTGTGTGTTATCCTAATAGTTTCTCAAAACCCCTACAATTCATTACTCAATTTCTAACTCACACACTTACCCATCATAATCCTAAAAATCATATAGTATATATAAAAAGAACCATATTTTATTAACCCATGTTTTAGTCAACCCAACTCTGTGTCCGTAAGCCTAAACATATTTTTCCCAATCAATTTTATGTTCTGAGAATATGGGAACTGTAGTGTACTACTCATTAATTCATAGCCTACTTGGTGCCGTACTTTTTTCGTGAGATCTATGTAACTGTTGATGGTAAAAACTTTTGAGAGTTGGACAAGGATCTTGGTTGACACAAGATCTTTTCTTTTTGCTTTTGGTGGCCAAGCTATGAAAATAAACCTAGAGATACTTTTATGATGAAACTTTTTTTTTTAAAATAAAGCTGGGATAAATAGTATTAAAATATGAAGCTAGATGTTACGGGCAGCTATAGCATTCTCTTACTCACTACATCAATCCGTATTTAGTAGTTAGGGTGCAACTACAACTACCTTAAATTTTATTTTCTTCAAAAACTTTTATTTAAAATACAACAAGCTCTAATTGGTACTAAATTTTTAGGACTTTTATAAGGGGTTATTTAATAACGATGGATGGGTCATTTGAATTTTTTTTACTAATTTACCCTCTATTAGTTTCTGAACGGGGCATGAAGGGAGAGAAAGGATTTTCTTTGACACTGAAAATTTATTCTCCAGATGGATTACTCATTTTTTACAATGAGTTTTTTTAATTACGAGGCATTTCACACTGCATTGTTTCAAGATGAGGGAAAAAATTAAATTGGATACACAGGGACTCTAAATGAAATAAAAATTAAGGAAAATGCTGTTATAGTGGCTTATGGATCAATATATCCGCATCGCAAGAGAGGTCGAGTACCGTTACTATAGAACTTGCCCCGATTGTAAGGAGGGGAAATGATTTTATTTCTCCCGTTTGTGACACTTTATTTCTAAACTCCCACTCACACTCTTCTTGTAGATTTTGAGTCCAAGATATAATCTTTAAGGTTACTCTCTAGTCTTTCTTTGTACAAATCATTCTAATATTGGAAATTGGTGGATATCATGACCTAACTTTGTTGTTTGGTATAATAATCAGAATATTTAAACAAAATTAGATTTTTTAAATCATAAAGGTGGAAATTTTTAACATGAAAAGATTTCTTACATTTACAAAATCACCAAGGTGTTCTAGGCGTACAGATTATGAAGTTCATGGGGGAAATGGGTTAAAAATAGAGTAGGAAAGATGAAAAGTTATTTTTTAACATTCAAAATCATGAAAACACCATTTTAGGATGTTAATAATTCCAATAACATTGTAAAATCATTCTTTGGGACTTGTTTATGACCCATCTACATTTTGTTTGACAAAAACACATCATAAAAAATAGAAAACACCATCAATTGATTGAAGTTTGGGAGTTTAGAACGGCCTATCCAATATAGAGGATTGTGTTTTACTATGAAAACTCCACTGTATCAAGACACTGCCTCTATAACAGTTCTGCCACAACGACCAAGGTCCTATTGTACCGGTCTGTGGTAGTGAGCTAGACAACTTAACTCCAAAATTTCTAACTTTTTTTGAATACGCATGACATATTTGAAGATATCTTGGCATCGTGTTTCACAAATTGACACATTCATATAATTTTAGGCATAAATGACAATGAAAGGGGCTTTTCTTATACTAGGTTCTTCAATTAGAATTATGAGAACTGATATATGAAAATAAAAGTAGGGTTCGTGAATGAGTGAGGCATCATAATGGACAGAGTGAAGGATTCAATATTGGACTTTTTCAACTATCTTATATTTTTTTAGAGGATGTCTCTAATTTATCTGACCTTTGTCTTCAATGAAAACCTAGTCCGTGAATTCTATGTTATGGTGCCAACTATGGTGTGGGAGAAACCAAAATCTACTATCAAAATCCAAGAAAATAAAATACAGATATATGAAATAATAAAGTATTAAGGTTACCTTAAATTCCACAAGATTCCTTCCCAATAGAGGAAGAGGTTGGAGCCAGGCCATGGTTTGCAGACATACTAGTGATAGAGGATGAAAGAGAAACCATTGTATGGTCTTAGTTGAGAAGAAGATTCATCATTAACAATTTTATCCCTCTCTCCTAACTATAGTTAAACTTGGTCTCCAAAAGGATCTATCCTTTCAGGAACCTTACTGACGTGACTCTGCAGTGAGCCTTTATTTGGGCTAACAATATGATTAGAGTGGTTCTAAAAGTAGGAGAGGTGATAGTTGACGAGTGGACATATTTCTTTGATGTTAAGAAGGACATGTTTCTTTTGTCATTTATCACCAAAATATGTAATAGTGTACATGTACGGAGACAGCATGGGGATACTTGGACACCCAGTGATAGGCCCCTTAACCCATTTTGAGTCAAGGGTATGCAGATACTGAGCAACAACAGTAAAAGAGGAAGATATGGGTCAAATATGAGGGTAGTATGACCTAGGAGTACAACAGGACGACCTTGATCCGTATACAGGACAAGAGAACTATAGAGTGGATCGATCATAATTTAAGGATGGTGAAGGATCTCTTGACGGGCCAAGATGTCCCCCCTTGGGAGTCCGTGGAGTATAGTGGTGCCAATACTTTTGGCTC
Organism: Withania somnifera; assembly: GCA_039654485.1. NCBI lineage: Eukaryota > Viridiplantae > Streptophyta > Magnoliopsida > Solanales > Solanaceae > Withania > Withania somnifera. Next base: position 3,658 of record JBDJHY011006639.1, read on the forward strand.
TAAACTGCTTATGCCCAATTGAACTAAGCCCATGTATAGATGCAGGTAGATCTGGATGTAGAGAAAAGGAAAAGGTATTCTATGGAAAAACTCCTAGTTTGAATATGAAAAGGAATAAAGAACCTATTGAAGGAGCTAGGCCAAAAAAAGGGTCTAGGACTAAAGGAAAACGATGTTTATGAATTCTCCTTTTTTAGTGGAATGGACAAGGTAGAGTTACAGGATTCCAACATTTCATAGAATGAGGCCTCCATCTAGGTCGATTCAACACTTCCTCCTTCCCCTCATTGATCCCCCCATTCAGATGATGATGTTTATGATACATAGGTTTTGTCCTTTTATTGGGCATTTCAGAGACTGTTTTTTCTGGATAACTTCTATTTATTTTTATTTGTTATCAATTCCATGGTTTCACCTTTTGAATGTTGGTAGTCTCTACTTTTCATGTTATCACACACCTATCATTTTTGGAAATTACATTGAATGTGCTTTGAATTTTGTCAAACAGGGAAATTTTTTTGCAAAGTGTTCACCTGCTAGGTTCGTCACATCAGTTCCCTTACCGACATTAGGTTCATCATGTTGTAAAATTAAATCAATCATTTATCGAAATAAAATCAGAGAATGTAATGTTATATTGTAAGATAAAAATAAAAAATTTTAAAACAAAAATACAAAAGATTATTCGTGCCATGACAAAAAATAAGGCTTTTGATGGGAGGCAAACCAATTTGTTAATAGTTTGTTTTTGTGAATAGGTGCATGAGGATCTATACAAAGAAGGAAAAATGTAAAAATAGGAAATCAATTTCCCAAAGGTAAGTTTTTAGGCCTGGGCACCGGCTACCATGCCTCCCTATAGTAAAAAATTCAGAGGCATGCACTAAGGCAACCCCTCAAGCACCGTGAGGCTCAATGACCTAGAGACCCTGGGTTCTAGCCTCTATGTTTCCTCAAAGGCTAAATTTTAGAAAGAAATTTGTTTAGCTGTCCATGTTGTCCAAGTCATCACCCTAAAATCCCCAAGCATTAGCCACCGTGGTGCTTTAAGGGTGTTTCAACCAAATACTTTTAAAATAATTTATGGGCAATCTTACCCATGGCTTGATTTAAATTCCCACCTAAATTCTTTCTTATAATTCTCATCCTAAGTCCGTGCTGCACACATCATAAATCTTCTTTCTCAACGTCTAAACTCTTTACTTTTTAAAAATCCATCTTTTCTTCCATCATCTTCAATCACAAAGTAAAGGTATTTAATTTTTGTTTTTATTTGCCATGCTTCTCCCACTTCCCTCGCCCTATTATGAACTAGGTTAGCATGTTAAAGTGTGTCCATGTTAGAATGTTGAACTTTTGGAAGAATGTGAAGTATGAGAACTTGAAATTGTTGAAATTGGGGTTGAATAGTTGTAGAATTATGCATAATGATGACTGACCATGATGAATTGAGAATGGGTGTTGAAATTATGAATATTGTTGGGAATTTTTGTAGTACTTTATTTTTTATGAACATTGGTGTCCTAGTATATGGTGTTCTTTTGTAGGGGAAACCTGAATACCTAAAAATATAACTAGTGATACCATGCTAGTGAATCAAGTGTGGAGTCGTTCCAACACTCAAAACTTGATTTTCATCCAAATTTATTATGAGTTGATTAGTTGATATAGTTTGATGGAAAGGAACTATCAAATGTAAAGCTAGTAGATTAAAAAATACTGCTTCTATTAGCTACGCTAAAAGAGGCCCCGAAAGGCGTAAAAGTTGGGCATTGCAACTCCTCCCCCTCAACCTTCTCCTGAGACTCTGATGAAGTTTGGACTTCTATGGGTAGAAGAACACGGTAGAAATTGGATAAAAAAGAATAAGGAAATAAAATGTCATGCTGATGACCAAATTGATGAGGGGAGGCTCCATCTAGATTTTCTTGAGATTTATACCATGGTGCACATATTGGTATTAACTATATATTTAATAACCTAGGTGATTTCAACCTTAGTTTGGTGAGGGTGTTTTATACAAATTAGGATATCACGAGCCGGAGAACTTAGATTACCGAAAAAGGATAGATAATGGGAGTATGTGTTTCTTTTGAAAAAGATGTCTCTGTATCGATCCATCCTTCACACTCTTGTCAAGGAAAAATCAGTGGAAGATAGATGAAACACAAAAATGACTAAACTTATTTGACCCATCCATACACTTCTTTCACCAGAGAGGATAGGGTATGGCATAAAACTATGTGCACCAACCTTTCCATGAAAAACATACAATGAACTTCAATCAGAGACATGGTTTTCTTAGTATACATGTTGATGATGGGGTAACCATCAAGATCTGAACAATCCTGAGGTCATCTATGAAGAATTTTAGGGTGAACCAGTAGATAAGTATCTATTTTTGAAGAACTTTAATGAGGCTCCTACACAATTTTAGTATTAGGGAGTAGGATATTTATCATCCTCCTCTATGGTACATATGCATGGTAATTGTGACCAAATCTGAGGATCCAGGTTCAGTGCATAGCCCATCACTTATAATGGTTGAGTGGCATGCTTGTAATTATAGCTATGATGGATATATGTATGGTTTTCTTGATTTGATGCTGAATGTTGGTGATACATATAACACTCCTAAGAAGTGACATCATATGCACAAGAATACCCTCAGTTATACGTAAGGTGTATCAAGATTTTGAGGAGCTTTTAATAATGATGAGTACCGTAGATGAGGATGTTTTTGAGAATGAGGAGGATAAAGAGGGACTAATATGTAGGCTTATGATTAGGATGATATGGACACAGAGCAGGAGAACCTCATACATGGTCTAACTGATAAGGAGGAATAGAGGCCCAATAAATTCTTTTCTTTCACTATACTTTTGTTCTAAAAAGTTAAAACACTTGGGAAAGTGCTACATTTTCAATGTGGGGTAGGAAAACATTGTTATGTTATGTTTTGTTTTGATTCTTTGTTATGGTTTTCTTTATTATAGATGATTTCTTTGAATTTATTTTTACCGACTTGTATTTGTGGTTTCTGTTAGATAATTTGTAATAGTAAGTAGTAATTAGTGGTTAATGAGTAGTGTCTTTCTATTAGTAGTAGCATACTCCTTAGGTTTTGTTCTCATTTTTATAGGCGAGAGTGCTTTGATTCGATAGTTTTTTCATGGTCAAATTTATTAATCTTTAGCCATGGTTAATGACATTTTCCTTTGATGGATGGAGGATGAGCGTATTATAGAAAAATTAGTCATTGAATATAGTAGGGGTTAAATCTATCGCCTTTTGAATGTTAGGTGCTATGCCTAAGTATATAGTAGATGTCATGGATAAACTCAAAAATAAGTATAAAAGGTAGGCAACTTTGTTAAGAGACACATATTCTGTTGAACATAACACTAGCATATAAAGATGATCTTAGTAGTGTTGATCATTCAATTTGATTATATTATGAATATATAGTTTTAAAAAATTCTTCGAACCATTGTGTCATAGGTGGTAAGTACTTCTGTGTTTATTGTACTTGATATGTAAAAGTTTCCCAGTATGTGTGCATAATAAAAATTAGTGTCATATTGTGGCACAAGATGGAGGAATTTTTTTGCAGTCCAATTCTTGTAACTATTATTTTTTCCACCCTTATCATTATCCATAGTTAAGCGCCTTTGAGCCTTATTTGCATGTTTTTTTGATTGGTTGCAGAATTAGCCTTTTTCCTTTAGTGATGTACCCTTTGTTAATTTGATCCAAAATCTCCTAATGCACCTTGCACTTGAAAGACTTATGTAGAACAATAACAAAAACAACAACATAGTCAGCACATTCCCACAGAATGGGACTTGGGGAGGGTAGAGTGTACGCTGTCCATACACTACCTTGAAGGTAAAGTAAAGAGGTTATTTCTGAAAAAACCCTCAGCTCAAGACAAACAGTCTAATAATATAATACAATAACAAGTAATAATGTAAAGTAGAGTAACAAAACAACAATAGATAAAAGAGAAAACAAGGCTACCACAAACTAATATGAAAAACAATCTACTCGAAATAATAAACCTCTCCAAAACTCAATGACCAAGACTTTACTTTAAAACAAAAAAGCGATCCTACCAACTAACAACCACTAACTCCATCCTACAAACAAGAACTAACCTTATACACTAATATGTGTCCTCCACACTGCTGCGTCCAAATGCACACCCAAGTGTACGCGATAGTACAAGTAATATAGAAGCTCTTTTGAGCCAGATATTGATCCCTCAAGGACTTGAAATTAGTACAGTGAATGAATCTTGTGAGTAAATAAATATCAATTTAACTGCATGTAACAAAGTAAAAGATTTGATTTTATAACTACTCTACCCTTAACAGTGAGAAATTAAAGAATACTTTGAAAGAAAAATCACAAGTATAAGCAATAGAGAAGACTATTCCGGGGTCACGAAATTATTGACATTCATGCGTGATCTCAATACACATTGACAAATTATACTTCTTTAATTATTGGTTCATGGATTAAATTTATGAATTAGAGATTGATTGTCCTCTAATCAACTACCTATACCAACCTCACAACTAATTCATTGAGTGGTGATGTAATAATTTAGTGTAGGTGCATTATAGATGGCATCCTTATTAAACCAAGTGAGTCAACTAAGTACGAGATTTTGTCTCAGTTGCAATTCATATTCAATTACCTAACTCTAGAATCATTTGGATATGATCTCACTCCTTAAGCTCTCACTCTACCCTTTATATTCCCAAATTAGTTCACTTTCAAAGTTCTAGATGTATTCTAATGGTGGCCAAACATTAAAATAGATTCAACTAGTAGTGTAAGAACAATTAATATGAGAAAAATAAAATTATCTATATAAAACCAACATCAATAATCATGTATTCAGTCGTAACCCCAGAACAAGGGTTTTTAGCCACAAAAACTCATAATAATCCTACCAATAATTTTGTTCAACATAAGAATACAAGAATAAATAATAGAATGTAACCCTATGTTGTTATGTTGCCTTCTCCACTTGTTTTCTTCTCGAAAGTACTTCCAATCCCTATTTAAATTCACCTCAAAAAGGGTTATATAGTTTCCATATGGAATACCCTTTTGCTCCCAACTAAACCTAAAAAAAGACAAATTTCTTGATAAATTAATAAAAAATCACAACATGATCCCAATAGTGATATATTTCCAGCTAAACAGTAGCCATCACGATATGATGGAAATTGTGCTAGGTTCTTACTCACCTCGTCACAGCTTGTTTCTCATCATATCCTCCCCACACTGTCTCCCCTTATTCCAACTTCCAGTTACTCTTGATTTTCATCCATATAGGCTCAAAATATCCCCTGAAGTAGGATAATTATGTGGTTTAGTGAAAGTAGAAAATATCAATCAATAAGACACTCCAAAACACATATTTTCTCCAAAAAATAAGCTAAAATATGGTACTTCAATGGTGTAAAGGCATATAAATACGCCTAAGATCATGTGCATGTCATACTACACTATGTTATGACCTATAAGAAGATTGTACTTTTTTTCTTCCATTTGGGGATATATTTAAACCACATTCCTAGTGGTAGACATCTTTCTGATATTCAACTTTGTGGCAGTCGTATTTTCTATAGTTATCTCTCTATATATAATAGTTCCGACCTTGGTTAACCTTGTATTGGTAACCTAACATGATGGCATTTTACGTCATATATTTCACTTAAAATTGTGAATAAAATCATGTTCTTGAGTAACATTTATGTTATTTGATGTATTTTCTATGAAAAATCTGATTTTGGGACTTAGGAGAAAAATAGAGTTTTAAAGATAGATTGGATGTTTCATCCAGCTCTAGAAGATTCACCCAAGCTATATCGTCCTGGGAGATTAAGACTATTTATGAAGACCAGCAATCATCTACAAATGGACAGTTTGTCCAGCCTTGGGCCAATCATCCATAAGACACCACCCGATGCTAATTGATCTAGTTTAAAAAAAGACAAGATGAAAGAATAGAAGAACCACCCAACCTTGGATGGCTTCCTAAACTCTAAGTCCATAATTGTGGTAAGTATGTATTTAATTAATTCCTTATTTTTTGAAGTTTGATTCTCATACTCAGTTATGACAAGGTGACGTCTGAGTAGCATGATGCCAATTTAAAGTTAAATTGAATGAATAATTGCATATGATTGGTTAAGTTCACTATCTTAGATTTGATTAGACATAAATGTTTCTCAGTAAGGAAGTTTGGGAACATCATACACTTATAAATTGGATAGGTTAGTTTATTGAATTAATCTTATAGGGCATCACTTTAAAGGGTAGTGCATGGGTGAAAGTATGGACGAACCGTCTTGAGTGAGAGGATTAGCCCTTGCTTGTCTCCCATTGGGTATTAACAAATTTAGAAAGTAAAAAGAACTGAGTACTATGATACAAAAGTTTGGACGGGCCATCTTCTTTTGGATGAATTATCCAAACCATTCGTCTAAAGGGAATTGGACTATGTAAATCAGTGACAAAGGAATGGAAGAACCATCCATTTTGGGATGAATTTTCCAAGACTTTCATCTTCCAAAAATTAAACTGTTTAAATGTAGACAATGGAATGGATGAACCATCCACTATGGGATGAATCATCCAAACCTATCTTTTATATGATTCTACATTGGTTAATGAATAGAAGAAGGGGTGGACGAATCATCCATCTTTTGATGAACCGTTCGACCCTTCCATCCAACAAGTTTTAATCATTTTTATACTCCTAATTTTGGTTTTATTATTTTAGTATCAATGCTAACAATATCCCTGTAGGTACCAAAGGGGCCTAAACTTCCTACACGGTGAGGAGTTGGTCAAAGAAGAGAAATTTCATGAGGGCTAAGGGAAGAGGATGATAGAGGGACAAGCTTACAGTCAAGGAAATATAGGTCTCTAAAGATCCTACTCGACCTGAGCTAGATTTCATTTCCTCTTCTAACATGAAATCTGGTGAAGAGTTGGGAGACTCGTCGGGAAGTGAGGAATCTGAGAGATGAGTAGCTCAGAGAGTCCAAATCTAACACTTTCTCTAGCCTTGGATAAAAATCTCTAGGAAAATGTGTATCAAGTCATAAATAGGAAGAATCCATTATTTCAGGATGACTCCCAGTGGTCATTGGAAGTGTCGAATAAAATCTATGGTGAGGGGATCACTACAAATGCCAAAGTCGGTAAAAGTGCAGTATTACAGAAGAAATCTGGATAGTTATGACATATCTGCCAGATTATCCATAAATTGAGCGAGTATTTCAGGCATATCAGCTAAGTTGGATGAGCCGACTGTTAGTCTAGTATTATCCTACCATAGTTCATGAGTTATATATGAACTACAAAGCTCATTTATAGTATATGGCTGGCAAAGGTCAAAACCTTCTAAGATGCTTGCTTTGATCACAGTCAAGGTTTGGAGAGTTGATGTTGATAGCTCTAAAGAGTTGATCAATCTGATGTTGTTTGGTAGTAATTATATTCCTCCAGAGAGCCAGTCGGACTATGTATACTAGTAAGCCAACTGCAAGACTCAATGGAAGTCGTTTGACCAGGTAATAACTGATGTTGGGCCAATTTGGTTGAAAAACCCATATTTTCCTATTCAAACAGGGTTGTTGTGCTTTATTGAAAAATTTTGGTCGAAAGTTGCGAGAATGTGCATCTGCCCAACAAGAGCAAACAAACTGATCAATTAGGATGTCGTTTTAGTGGCTTGTTGGTTTTTGAATATAAGATGAACTTTGACAGATTGATTGCTAATGAAATGAGAATGTAGGCCTTGCATGAAGGTACTTCATATCCCTCGACAGGTTGTCTTTGGGTAGCCTACCACATATTGTTAAGACTAAGAGACATTCGTCTAGATAAGTGCATAGCCTAGTACAGTTCATCAAAGGATAGATGAACCGTCTATTTCTAGATGAAGGATGGTTTCTTAAATAATCTTGATTTCCCTAGATGGCACATCTTGGGCAAACCATCCAGGTCTGGCTAAAATGTCGATTTTGTCTTCAAAACTCCATTTTCTTAAGTAAGCTTGTCCAAAGTTCCAAAATCAAACTTTAACCTGTACAAACATAGAAAAAACATCAAATCACATAAATTTCCAGGTAACAATGTCATGAAATCATGCAAAACCATGATAATGATCAAGAGTATGTACGACTACACAATCTTACAAAAATCAATAACTTGTGGTTTCACCCTACGAATCTATCTTATAGAATGAACCAAAATGCATGAAGGCTTTGGTCATAAGGGTGGAAGAAACCCTTTCCATAACCCACATACTTGAAACTTGGAGAATCTTAGGTTGAATTTTGAGAAGACCTCTAGCCTTGTTCTTGAAGCCTTAGAAAGAAAATTTAGATAAAAGCTTTAACCTTGACCTAATGAGATGAAAGATGAATAGGAAAGGGTGATTGGTGTATTTGTATTACCCAAGTTCAAGTCCAACACAACATAGGATTTAGGTAAAATATCTTGAGAAATTACCATATGACCCTTCACTAATATACCTGAAAACTGTCAGGAGTGAACCACGAGTTCACTCTATTACTCATGGTCTTGGTCGTGGTGTGGAATTTAGATACTAGTATATGGTTTCCACCCTACGAGTTCATACTACAAGTCGTGATATGCCACTTCATGACATGTAAAGTGGAATCATGGGAACTAGGCTAAAAAATCAATCGTCTAGGATCAAAGCGTAATTTACACAGTGTGATTTGTGGTGTGTCACTTCACGAGTCATGATGGGTACTCATAAGAAGATGAAAAAACATGAAAATCCTAGGCTTCACCCCATGAGTGGACCCCAGGACTCATAGAGTGACACCCTATATGTCTTAATCATCACTCATGACCACTTTGGAACATTCTCTAAATTTTTTATGTCTTAGAACATATTTAGAATGTCTGAATCAAGTTTGCGATATAATAGTATCTTCATCTTGAGATCATTCATTATCGAATGAAGTATTAAGCTTAGGAAAAATAGACTACAAGCCAATGGGAAGTTTGTAAACAAACTCAAGATGTTTCTATAACCTATCACTTTGATTAGAGTACCAACTCAGTTAAATGATATGTATACTACCATAACTGACCTCAACTACTATAAAATCATCAACTAATACACAAGTACAAAAATAAGGAGTCATGAAACTACTACCTCCACTGACATCAATTCTCATTCATGAATACACAAATAAGGACTTATATAATTCTACAATTACATGCTTATGAATGGACAAAAGCTGAATAGAGAGTATTGCCTTAGACTGAAGTGGAACTGGAAGGAAACAGATATCAGTATATGCTCATCATATTTTCCTCTACCTCTTATGTATCTCCCCCAACAAACTAGTTCCTCGAGAGAAACTTAACTTATGTTAGCTCTTTGTTCCTTAATCTATGAACCTTCCTGTCAAGAATCTAAACGAGGACTTCCTTATAGGTCAAACTGACATGAATGTTAATATCCTTAACTAGGACTATTAAAGACCAATCACTCATGCATTTCTTCAATAAGGAAACATGGAAAAAAGGATGAATTGTTGCTAACTCTGATGGGAGATCTAACTGATAGGAAACTTTTCCCACCCATCTTACAATTTGATAAGGACCAATATAATGTAGCCTCAATTTACCCTTATTGTGAAACGTCTTTACTCCCTTCATAAGATACACCTTTAGAAACACGCAACCACTCTCATCAAACTCTAGATCTCTTCTCATCATATCTGCATAAGATTTCTTCATGCTCTAAGCCATCTTTAACCTTTTTCAATAATTTAAACCTTATGCATCGCATCGTGAACCATATATGGAACTACCTTACATGCCTCACCTACCTCAAATAAATTGATCTGGTATCTGCATATCCTCCCATAAAATGCATCAAATAGGGCCATTTAGAGTGGTAGTTGTTATCGTATTCAAACTCAATCAAAGGCAAGTGCTCAACTTAACTTCCCTTGAAATTGATTTCACACACCTTCAGCATATCCTCTAATGTTTTAGTGTTCCTCTTAGACTGACCATCCATTTTCAGATGAAATATTATTCTCAAATAAACTTGGTAGCCAGACCCCTCTAAAATAATCTTTGCAACTGAGGTGTGAAATGTGTACCTCGGTTAGAAATAATGGCTAATGGCACACCATGTATTACTGATAATTTGTTGCAAGTAGATTCTACCATACTGCTCTCTTGAATAATTGGTGTGAACAAGTAAGAAGTGAGTTGATTATTCATTCGGTCTACTATCACCCAGATAGAATCATGTTTCTAGACTAACTATACCTTAGTGACAAGTCCATATTGATCAGCTTCCACTTCCATGCCGGAATACCAAAATTTTCTAACTCTCTTACTTGTTTCTAATTCTCTACCCTGACATTCATCAAAACACTTCCTTCAAATCCCTATGCATCTTTATAGCCCCAAATTAAATAAAATACCTAGAACTATGAGGCTTTGACAAAATATTTTCTCTCAACCCATCAACTGCTGGAACACATAGGAGATCCTGATAATAAAGGACACCATCTCTCCCTTGGGAGAAAACCTATACATTTTGTTTCTACATTGCACTCTTCCGATGAACTAATATTAGATCACTATCTTACTTCTCTTCACCCCTAATAATAAGAGATGATTTGG
>JBDJHY011006748.1:0-14370 GCA_039654485.1 Withania somnifera
GCAAATCTTTGACTTAATGTTTAGTCATCAATCAAAACGTAGAAGGACGATTCTCTTGAACCAACCTTGGTCCAACACCTATAACACACCATCAGAGTCCAACGAGTCCTACCTAAATTCACCCCTCAGAAATCTCTCACTCATCTGAACCAAATGGAAATCCTCGTATTGGCATTGTTGAATCTGGTCAAATAGGGATGATTTGGCATCAAATTTGGCAACAATCTGCTCTGGCGCTGAAATATCCAACCTAACCATCTTATTGGCTAAGGACTGAATGTACCGAACCAATGGCCTCTCAGAAATAAAAATATAAGCTAGGTTACCCATACTCGCTGCCCTGCGGCTCTAGGCATCTGCAACTACATTAGCCTTGCCCAAATGATAAAGAATACTCAAGTCGTAATCCCTCAGGAGCTCAACTCACATCTGTTTTCTCATGTTAAGGTCCTTCTGTCTTAGTATATATTGCAAACTATGGTGATCAGTATAAATCCCACAATTAATGCCATAAAGATAGTACTTCCAGATCTTTAGCGTGAAAACTACTGCTGCTAACTCCAAGTCATTAGTGGGGTAGTTCTGCTCGTCATCTGCCTCGACGTATAAGCTGTAACATGGTCCTAATGCATCTGAACACCACCTAACTGGAAGCATCACAATATACTATGCACGGTTATCCCTCAAATAGCAAGGAAAGAACTGGGGCGGTAGTCAGCAAATCCTTTAGCCTCAAAAATCTAGATTCACACTCATCTGGCTACTGGAAGGACACATCCTTCCATATAAGTATAGTCAAAGGATCTACAATGGAAGAAAAACTCTGAACAAAACGTCAATAATATCCAGATAATCCAAGGAAACTGTGAATCTTTATAATAGTTGTAGGAGGCTAATCACACACTGCAACCATGTTGGACGGATCAACACTAATGCCAGGATCTGATACCATATGACCCATAAAGGACACAGAATCGAGCCAAAACTCACACTTTGAGAACTTTTCTTAAAGCCACTTAGTCCTTAAATTCTGCAGCACTACCCTCAGGTGTTCCTCGTGCTCTGTGAGGCTCTGTGAGTAAAATAATATATCATCTATCAATACGATCATAAAGGAATATAAATAGGGCATGAACATGCGAGTCATCAAGTCCATAAAGGCATTAGGGGAATTAGTTATCCCAAACGACACCACCAAAAACTCATAGTGCCCATACCTCATCCGGAAAGCTGTCTTTGGGACATCCTTAGCCCGAATACTCAACTGATGGTAGCCGCATCTCAAGTCAATCTTAGAGAACATTGTGGCTCATTATAGCTGATCAAACAAGTCACCAATATGTGGCAGGGGATACTTATTATTATCAGTGACCTTGTTCAACTGCCTATAGTCGATACACATCAGCAGAGACTCGTCTTTTCTCTTCATAAACAAAACCCCAGCACTCTACGACGACACACTAGGATGGATAAAACTTCTATCAGGAAAATCCTGCAACTGAATACTTAACTCTTATAGCTCTGCTGGGGCCATGCGGGCAATAGAAATGGTCCTGGTTCCCAACTCAACCTCAACAGCAAAATCTATATCACACTTGGGTGGTAGGCTAGGTTAAATCAACAGGAAAAATATCCACAAACTCACCAAATACTAGCATAGACTCAGGGAAGGGAGAATCAACATTAACATCTCTAACATGGGCTAAGTAGGCATAATAACCTTGAGTAACAAGTCTATGAGCCAGACAGTAAGAAATAACCCAAACTGAAGAATGACTAGTGGTACTGCACCATACTACTGGGATACACCGGGCACAAAAAGGTCATATTTTTGGCATTGAAATCCAGGACCGCATGATAAGGGGTTAATAATCAATGCCTAAAATCACATCAAAATCCAGCATATCTAGCTCAATCAAATCATCCCAAGTTGTATGACCCTGAATAGTCACCAAACATGACCTATATACCTGATCCACAACAAGGTCACGCTCACATGGGTAGATACGTTCAACGGTACATGTAACGACTCATGAGAAACACCCGAGTAGCAAAATAGATAGATACATAAGATAAGGTAGATCCAGGATCAAATAAATTCAGGGTTGGGTGCCCACAAACAACCAACATACCGATGACTATTACATCGGAGGCCTCAGCCCTATCAAAAATAACATAGAGATGAAGGTGGCCCCCATACTATTATGGATCAACACCCCTACCTCTCACTCCTTCTCACTTAGCTCCACGAGTGGCTGGCGGCCCATCTCTAACCGGTGGCACCGCCTGAAGTCGATGGGCAAGAAAATCTGTGGTTTGAGTAGCCCTGCACCGAGGGAAATCTCTAGAAAAATGGCCCCTATCTTCGTAATCATAGCAACCATCTACAAAACGGTCCTAGTGATCCTGAGGTAGTCTTTGGCATAGTAACATGACCCTCCGTACTCATAACAACTGCCCCCATCTCTGGCTTGACCACGTGGAACCTCAACTTGGCCTCGTGAACCTAAAATTGGGCCCTTGACGGGCTAGCTACCAAATCCTCTATTGGAAGCCTACACTGAAGCCTGGTATTGTTGGCTATTTTGACCTTCTCTAAAATCACGGCCTCGGGACCTAGACCCTGAAAACCCACCTTGATGGTGCTGCCTCTTCTTGGTTGACCCCTTGGGACTAGCGAGATAAAGTCTCATGCTACGGGCATGATCCGCGACATACAAAAACGACTTCTGTAATACTAACAACTACTTAACCTAACCTAATAAGTCCCATTATCTCAATCCATATGCAAAACAGTGAATCCCCTACTCCTCAGTAGGTAATAAATCACTGGCATGCCTGGATAGGCTAATAAATCGGGCCTCATACTCAAATATGGTCATAGTACCCTGGCACAAACTGGCAAATTAAGCCCAAAATGCCTCTCACGTGCTCCTGGGAACATTCTAGGCCATGAAAGCCTCTCAAGCAGATAAGAAGTAAAGTTGGCCCTGTACGTCTCTAATAACTCCAAAGTCCTTAGATCCTCCTCGCATACAACGATAAACTCATAGGGGTCCTTCCCCTATGCTACAGAGAACCTAATGAGGGCAATTCGCAAAAAGTGGTCTAGCATCTTTCGCACCTCAAAAGTAGGAATAGTAGGAGTTGGTGACAGTATAGGTGCATTAACAGTAGCAGTATGAAATAGCATGGTCAGCGGCACTGGCGGTGCTACTGGGGCTATAGACACCGAGAAAGACGGTGCACCCTTTACCGTTCCCTGAGAAAATGACTGTGATCTATCGATGTACCATCAAGCATTTGTAACATCTGCCATAACAGATCTCTAAATATGGCAGGCAGTGGTTGTGCAAACTGTGGTGGTGGCACAGGAGCTATTTAATAGCTAGAGTAATAACAATCGGATGAGTATCACCCCCTAGCCCCTCCTAGTCTGCTAGGTGAGGGTCTCGATCTACAGAAGAACCCATGGTACACACCATCTGCGAACAAGTGAAGCCAAAGTAAGTTTTCCATAAATGGTACGAATAACAATGTAGGATAAAATTTCAAGAAATGAGAGATTTCCTAAGTCAAGACATAACCCCCTGAAGATTGGATGTGGATGTCAACGCACTGATCCGCAGGACTCTACTAGGTACTTGCTCAAATTCCAAAGAGATCGGTAAACCTATGCTCTAATACCACTCTTTCATTACCCAAAACTCGGGTCATGATGGCATCTACGATGCTCCTATAGACAAATCTATCCCTACAGCCCAGAGCTACTCGCAATGGGCCATAAACGCTCACAAAAAAGTAATAACATAATAAAAATATACAACAAAAACAGAATAAGTATATATAAAACCTAAAACCCAACACCCAAAACATGGTGGCAATGCCACACAGAGCTACTAAACAGAGCATCAAAAGAGAACCATATACAAGTACGACTCCTATAAAATAGTACTATACAAGGCCTACCATGAAACAAAATAAAACAAGCTATAACAGTAGGGAAGCCACGATCAGCTCGATTGTCAAAGCTCACTGTAGTCTCCACAGATCACCAATATCTACCCAATATGATCATATCATCTCTGATAACCTCTGTCGATATCTGTATCACGAAAATGGTATAGAAATGCAGCATGCATACCAAACATGGGTACCCGGTAGGCATCATAGGTCGATTAGGCTAAAATAAAATACAAGTAAAGAAATGGTGAGGAAAGTGAAACAGGTCAATAGCGACAAGAAAGAAACAATAAAAATAACTGCTAAATTAGAGGAACAAGTAATAAGAACAGGTGCCAACTACTACTATAACAGAAAGTAAGTATAGGAGTAAAATAGTTAATCTAAGCACAGTTGTCCCATAGGTTAATCATCTATCGCATAAGACTAAAAATGAGTTGTAGAAGACATACCTGAACTCCTGATGTATACCGAAAGGACAATTGATGGTAGTACAAGTAAAAGAGTGTGAAAGTAAAAGCAAATAAGGTAAAGAAATAAGATAACCCAAATGGCCCCCCATAAGACCATTGAGTACAAATAGAAAGGAAACACACAAAAACTTACCTGACGCCCCATCCCGCCGGTAGGCACAAACAACACAATAAAACTCATTGTAACTCCCTCTTAAGCCTGGTAAGTACAAACAACGCAAGTAATAAATGCATAGGGGTGTTGAAAGTAAAATTAAACAGTGTCATCTCCTACCAGAAGGTCGTGCCTCTTTAGATCCAACTGTCGGGTCCGCACCCCATTAGTGCCAGTTAGTGCGGTCCCTAACCCTTAGTGCCAATCAATTGGATCCCTGACCTTTAGTCCCCAAAAGTGGGATTCCTAACCTTTAGTGCTAATCATTAGGATCCGCACCCCGAAGGTCTACGACTGGATATCAAATAATAGGGTCTGCACCCCCAAAGCTCAGCCTCAATAATGGCAATAGTGCCAATCTGTACCAATACTTCCAATAATATAATTCTGTGACAATTTAAAAACTTATTATGTTGTATTCTAAAGATAGCGTCGTACCACTAGGTTGTCGTGGCATAAGTATATGTTTAAATAAGAAAAAAACCTCCTTTTCGTTAGTTATTAGGCCGGAAAGCTTCCAGCTCTAGTTAATTCTGACTAATCTACTAAAGCTTCCAGCGTCCTTTCTTAATCTACTAAAGCTCATAAAGTAAAAGGCATGATTGCGGCACAACTATAATAATAAAGGTCTCATCTCAAGGAACCTGTGGATCAAAAATGAGCGTAATTGGACCACCGGAAGGTCCTCAATTGGAAAAACTAAATTTATAAAAAAAATGCAAAATATTTCAAGGATAAAAAATGAAAAATTACTCATGCTATGCACCTGGAATTTGGTGGAAAAATAACCTCACATGATAATTACCCTACGAACAGCCCGACTATGTAAAACGAACAAAGAAAACTCTAAGTGTCATGTCCAAGGCATCAAAAACTCCATTGGAGCCTTCTTAAGCTAAAAAAGAAGGAATTAAGGAAACCTTACCAAAAAACAAAGGATCAAGCTATGAGCACGCCCCACAAAGTCCCCATAACAATACAGTAGCTTAGGAGTGATCTTTGGGGAAGAAGAAGTACGAATCTCGAGGGAGGAAAATGAGAAATGTGACTAAAATACCAAGGTCTGGCAGTTTTATAACTAACCATGACCTTGATCAATTGCGGTGGCCTGGCGTGATTGTGCCAAATGTCCAAGTCACGAAGCAGAGCGATCGCTTTAAGTTCCTGAAATTCAAAAACAATGCAATCGCGTCACTCCCATAATAATCGTGCTAAAAGAACAAAATATAAACTTGACACGATCGCGTCGCTGAAGCCGTGAAGTACTAAAGGAAGAAAGTTTGATTTACTACAATCATGACAAAATGGCGTGATCACGTTGAGTACCTGAATTCTGCAACAACTGAATTTTCCAACAAGGGTTTGAGATTAAAACTAAATCCAACAAAAGGTAACCAAATATGCATCTTGCATGAAAATCATATTTTGGACTCAACGGACTCAATAAAATGACTATTAGAGGTCGTTGGAGCAAAAAATAGCCCTCAAACCAAAACCAAACAAAATGGCCAGAATCCTAACTTTCCACAAACGCACCCAAAACGAGTCAGATGCTTATAGAAGCAAACTAGTGACCTAACTAGCCTAAAATCACCTCTAAGAGATGATAAAAGTGTTGGAATTTTGATCAGATGCTTCGATCACCAAAAGACCACCCGGTCTCCATTGAGCTTTGGCTGAATTGAATTTCCACAAAACATCTCAAACCCAAAATAAAATCTCTGGGATACGAACTTAAGGTCCCACTAGAACAAAGTCGGCATTTCGGAGCTAACGAAACTAACATAATCTGATTCCATGTGCATTACTAAGAATTATATTTCAGAAATTTCATAGACATCTCACCGAAATCCTTAAAAATCATAAATTTCTATTTTGAGGCATCAAAAATCATATATGAGCAATGTATAACCAAAAAACACAATCACTTTCATTTACTTAGGTCCTTACAAACAAAAATGTGTGATTTGAGGACAAACAGTCACAATCACATATATTCTAGAAAAAACCATGTAATACCTATAGAAATCCTTTAAAATCATATATTTCTATTTTGAGGCCTCATACATCATAAGTGAGAGATATACGCTCTTGAAATGAATTCATTATCATTTACTAGGTCGTTACATATGAAAACATGTGATTTAAGGATAAACAATCCCGGACCGACACGTTTCAAAAAAACTTTAGACTAATACCAACTGAAATCCTTTGAAATTATAAGTTTCCATTTTAGAGCCTAAAGATTATAAAATAAGCAATGTACAATCGTGAAATTCATTTGATGTTATTTACGACGTCCTTATAAATGAATACATGTGATTTAAATATAAACACCCCCTCACGCATATTCTAGAAAAACTATAGCCCACTGATATCCTCTAAACTCATAAATTTCTAATTGAGGCCTTAAAAATCATAAATGAATAATATACGCCTTTGAAATGGATTCACTATCATTTACTATGTCCTTACTGAAGAAAATATATGATTTAAGGACAAACTGTCTCGGTCACATATTCTAGAAAATTGTAGACTAATATCCATCGAAATCTTAAATTCCTATTCTAAGGCCTCAAAATTATAAATAAGAGATGTACGTCTGTGAAATGCATCCACTATTACTTACTAGGTCCTTATAAACGTGTAATTTAGGGAAAAAACAATATTTTTCGCAAATATTCAAGAAAGAACCGTGGACTAATACCCAATCAAAATAGTCTGATATCATAATTTACTATTCTATGTCCTCAAAACTCATAAGTGAGCGACATATGCCCATGAAATGCATTCACTATCATTTGCTAGGTCCTTACAAATAAAAACATGCGATTTGAGGACAAACAATCCCGATAGCACACATTTCAGAAAAACTGTGTACTAATATCCCCTAAATTATTTTGAAATCATAAATTCTTATTTCGAAGCTTCATAAATCATAAACGAGGGATGTGCGCTTGTAAAATGCATTCACTTTCATATATTAGGTCCTTATAGAACAAAACGTGTGATTTGAGGATAAACAGTCTTGGTCACATATATTTCAGAAAGGCTTTGAAATAATACCCACTGAAATTCTCTGAAATTACAATTCTTGTTCTGGAGACTCAAAATAATAAATAAGCAATGCAAGACAGTCAAATGCATTAATTGTCATTCATGAGGTTCATACAGATGAAAACATGTGATTTAAGCACAAACATTCTTGCTCACACATATTCCAGAAAAGCTATTGACAAATGCCCATCAAATCCTTCAAAACCATAAATTTTTTATCCTTGGCCTAAAAAATCATAAATCCAGTCAGAGCCAACTGATATCAGTAAAAATTGAGTCAATCACATATATGTCAATAAATTCATAGGCTATCACTCAAGAAAAACTAAAAATATTCTTAATTCCTGTTTCTAGACAAATATATCTTAAAAAATTTGTGCACCATTCGAATAATCATATGCTGTTAAATAGATTTTCCCAGGCAGACCCAAGTGATATCGACAAAAATCAAGCGAAACGCACATATACTAAAAAATTCATTGGTTAATGCTTATGAAAAATAAAAAAAATCCTTAATTTCTATTTCTAGATAAATATGTCATAAAAATTTATAGGGGCCATTCCAAACCATCACACACTATTCTAAAGGTCATCCCCAGTAAATCCAAGCGATATTAGAAAAATCGAGCAGGTCACACATACCAATTGTTCTTTGGAAAGGCTTGTCATTTACCGATGGAACTAGAGCATCATGCACATTAGGCCTTGAGAAAGTTGAACATGGATTGGGAAATAGAAAACCAATAATAGGATGGTGCAACTCCATTCCATGAATGAATTTTGACTAAGGGCTTATGAAAATTCCGCTATCATAAGGAAAGGATGAAAAAGCGGCATGATGCTAAGATTCTTAAGCGGGACGTTAAACCGGGTGATGGCGTGTTGTGGTTCAATTCATAATTGAGGCTCTTCCCCGAAAAATTGAAGTTAAAATAGTCTGGCCTTTCAAATCTTGAATGTATTCTCAAGTGTAGCAATAGAGCTTGAAGGAAACAATGGCTCGAAATTCATAATTAATGGTCAAAGGTTTAAGCATTATATGGTTCATAAACCATCTGTCCAAAAGATTGAAATGTTTTATTTGGATGGAAAGTGATGATTGGGCAGAGGACTACGTCGTGCCACGAATTTAATTAAGGCACTTCTTGGAATCAACTCAAGTTTTATTTTTTTGTTTTTTCAATAACGTGTGTTGTTTGTGCAGATGTGGAAAAGAGGAAATCAAGGACCGGGTCATGAAAAAAGACGACAGTACCACCATAGGACACGGCAAACTGCAGTCCCGCACAGAGGTGGTTCCCACCTTAAGCATCTAGTTGCAAGAAATTTCTATCAAAGATGGCGGTAAACACAGGTAAATGACGGATCGGGCATATCGAACGGTGGTCAAACACGAAGGTTACTTATACTGTTGTGTTGCACCATTTTATTTTTGTAACCTTCATTTAAAAACTTTTAAAATGCCCTCACTCCTTCATTTTCCCTCATTCACTTCACTCACAACCCCAACACAAGTATTTTCTCCTAAATTATGTATATCATCCATCATCTTTATTATCTACTTCTTGTACCTACGCATTCAAGGTTAGAGTTTCACCGTAGTTCTCATTGACGTTGACTGAGAAATTAAGGCTTTATTTTGTTTACTCTATCCCATTTTAATTTTTTCTTAGTTTTGAATTTAGATGATAGGGTGCTCATGGAATTCTTCGTTATCGTAAGTATTAGTTGTTTGAAAGTTGAAATTTAGGGTGAAAATCGATTTTGTGAAATGGTTATGTTGGTGTGACCTTAAAGTTCTGAAATTTGATAATGCTGGTTGCTTGAATTTAGATTATCCTTGGTTAAATTGACTTCAAATCGTATACCCATTGCTTTAATTGTGTATTATCCTTGTGGTTTTGAGATTGTGGTGCCTTCAGTTTGATATTGAATGTGTTATTAATGAACTAAGTGTGTTTCCCGAAGATAAATTAAGTGATGACTTTCTTTCACTTTATTTTTGTTTGAAATTACATCATAATAAAATTTAGAGGGATAGGTTTGCAAAATGTTGTTGGAATTTAAAAGGTCACTAAATGGTGGACCACCATCTGAGATGGGGTACCGCCGTAATTGGTAGTGAAGTTTGAGTTGGGCATAAGTCACTGCCGTCTCGGACAGAGGTTACCACCGTCTACCATGGTGGACCACATTCTTAGACTGTGGTCAGTTATAATATTTTTTTATTCTTTGTTTTCTAAGCCATTTCCCGATCTTGTGTAACATTTTGCAGACACATGGCACCCAAAAAGAGCATATCAACCAAGTTAAGAGCAAAGGGATATGTTATTCGGGAAACTAAACTAAAAAAGAAGGTACCAAGAAGGGTGCAACCACTAAGGGGGAAGGTAAAGAGCATCGCAATTGATGAGTCTACTGAGTAGTCTGACTCTGAGGCCCCTATTAGGCTGCCTGAGCCTTCATCTCTTACCCTGAGACTTCTTCCCCATTTTGCATCAGTTGGTTATAGAATTAGAAAAGAGGGAAGCAGTTCAGGGGGCTATTACTCTAGTGCACACTCCTCTACCCACACCAGAGGCCACACAGAAGAAAAGAAAGAAAGAGTTTTCGGTCTTTACCAAAGCCATTAGGAAACAAAATTGATTCATGGTACCGGGCCAACAACCATCATTGAGGAAAAAAGGTTGTCGCTTGTGGGATTGGATGAAAAATATAAAAATATTTTGAGGCATATTGAGGGTCAAGAGTTCACCAGATTTACTAGACCTTGCCCAAGTTCGTCCCAACTTGGGTTAGGGAATTCTATCGCGCCTATGAAAAGGTTGTCCCACCAAAGTCAAAGAAGAAGGATGCCCATTTAATTTACCCCACATTTGTTAGAGTCATAGTTGTCAAGGTACCATGTGGTGTTAATGATATTATTAATGCTTAGGAGGCAAATTATGATGGATGAGTACTACATGGATGAACGGATGAAGATTAGTCTTGATGATCAGTGGGGTTGGTTATTCGAGTTAATGAGTGGTGGGAGACCCCCTAAATTGATAAGGAAATGAGTTTCAGAAATTCCACATTCATGCAATGGCTCAATAATGGTTGACATTTGTCAATGCCAACTTGGCACCCTCACTGAATGAGTCTATTATTTGATTCCATAGAGCAATCATCATTGGATCCACTATTGATCAAGACTTGATCAATATGGGGATGATTATATAGAATGAGCTTGTTGAGAGGGTTCGGAGTGCTAAGGAGACTATGTATATGATTTCCTGTGCTTGATTTAAGAGTTGGGCCATAGGGCATGAGTCCCTAGGACAAAGGGAGTCGATATTGAGTTCGAGGCTAGTTGCCAGTAGATATCACTCGTATAGAGGAGGCGATACGTGATGAGCAGCAACAGCAGCCTAGGTTAATTGATGAGGTAGTGTTTGGAGGATTTGTTGAGGTTAAGCTTGAGATTAAAGCTGATACTTAGGGTGGCGATGAGTCAGGGCCTACAAGAGAGAAGGTAATACCACTAATCGATGTTCCTCTACCTAATCCACAAGTGACTATTGTTGCTTTTGGTACTGAGATTCCTCTACCTGTGCCTCCTCCAGTTTTCCACCTAGCGGGCCCATAACTTCCCTACAGGTTCGGTCTTCTTCTCCTGTTAGGCCTCCCCCCATTTACCCAGTAGTCAGGCCATTCCCACAGTAAGGCACACCAAGCCCCATAGGGACCCTATCTAAATATGAGTCCCACCTTAGTCCTTCCATGATTATGCATATAGGCCAACTTGTTGTACCAGCAGAGCAGCCGGCTATTATACTAGAGAGGGACATGGACTTTTTGGTCACCGCCACGGTGAATACCATTGTTGGACCTCTTCAGCAGGAAGTTCAGGATATCAGGTTGAATGTTTAGTGATATGGTTCAAGGCTCGATGATCTTAGGACTACAATAAGAGAGGGACAGTAGGCCCAAGCTTGGGGTATGGTTATTACATATCGTGATTGACAAGAGATGATAGACACTACAACATAGTTGTGGGCTGAATTGACTAAGGTTACAGCAGCGGACTTGACACAAGTGTTTGGGGTCCCAGCACCATCAAAGCCCCCATATGCGTAGGAGCTTCACTGGGTAGCACAGACTCAGGAGCACACTGTACAGACTGAGGAAGCTGGTGGGATATAATCAGACTGAGGCATTTGGAGATTTGTAGGATCTTGATAAACAATTCCTAGCTATGGGACTTTCCCACCTGATTCATGATATGACCATGATGGGTACTAGAGGGATCAAGACAGCGGAGGAGACATTTGACAAGTCCACAACGCCTACAGAGGACAGGGGCACTGATGCCCCACCTCCACCTCAGCCTTGATGACCACAGGGGGACCTTTCTACTCCTTTCCCTACTTTTCTTAGTCTATTGCATTGGGGAAAATGTATATCTTTAGTTTAGGAGGGGTATTTATCTCTCAGCTGCTGTTATTTTAATATTTGGGTTTATAACGACATTCATACTCTCTTTTCCCTTTTTTTTATTTTGATTTGGATTGTATAGTAGACACAACTTTAATCTTTATGTTGATAATGATAGTTTGTGTTTGCATATAATTATATTTTGTGTTATTATTTCTTTCTAGTTTTGTAAATTCCCTCCTTCATTTTTCATTTTTATGTGGAAGTTAACCTTACTAGCGTAAGCAAATGGTATGACAATCCCATCTTTGAGTTGTAGCCTTGTATGGTACTATTGAGTAATCATGCATCTTGTATTTAGAAAATTTTGGAGACCCACCCTTTATCAAATAATGTCCAATTTTTTTTTTAACAAACCGAGAACTTATTGCATTGTCATTTGTATCCTTTATTGACTAGGTGTTTATTATTTATAGTTTGTGTGATGGTGGGAAAACACCATTTGGAGGATTTATCTTGTTCCATCTAGAGTGGGTTCAATGTGTGGTGAGTATTTGCATGGATTGCATATCATGAGCATCATCTTGAACTTTCCCTATTGGTCCTTTGAAAATAACAAATGTGGTGTGAGTAAAGAGATGATCTTAGGCCATTAAGTGAGGGAACCCTTGAAATTGATCAATTTCTAGCCCACCAAATTGTGAGGAGAGTGACCTAGTTATACCCATATTGAGCGTTGGACTTTTCTTTGGAAACCACATTACAAGTCATGACCCATTTCTTGCATTGCCCCCTTGTTTTGAATCAAAACCAACCTTGAAACACTAAGGTAAAGGGAAATGCAACCTCAGCATGACACCTAAGTTGGGGGTGTAGCTAATGTGATTGGTCTTAGCAAAAGTGGTTTATGTCCTTATAAAAAATAAGAAAAGAAGGAAATGGAAAAGAAATACAAAAATATCGTAGTGTAGTGTGTAACTAATGAAATAAAAAGTATGGTAGATATTAGAGGAGAAGGAGGAAGCAAGAAAACAAAAAAAGATTGATCCTAAGATGGTCCATGGTTTGAACCTCCTTGTGAGGAGTTTGTCTAGGTAAGGTCTAGGTAAACACATATAGTTCTTTGAGGAAGGTGAGTCAGTAATATCCAGTGTCATCTTACCTTATGTATAACCTACATTACAAGTTGATGAAAGTCCTCTGAGATCTTCACTTATGTCATGTGTGAAGTATGCATTTGAAAATAAGGACAAGCCTATGGCATGGTAATTGTGCATGTAATCATCTTTGCAAGAGTGAATGTTCAAATGTATTCCCATGAGTGCATCATGTTGTGAGTAGCAACAAGAACTTCTTTGATATGAGGACATTCCATAACCATCTCTTGTACACAATGAATGAATTCATTGGTGTTGTTGAGCATGACCGTAAATAATGAGGTTTAGTCAATGATGGAGTCATATGAATAATGTAGTAGATGTAAAGTTGTAAGCATGGAAACACGGTTTTCATCACAAAGGAACAAATGTTTTCAAAAAGATGCATGAGCATGGCTAGAAAGGTTAATCACTAAGGTCATATACAATTTGATGTTAGCAACATTCTTAGGCTATTTATCTCATTGGTTGGTTGATTTCCTCGAGGAAGATCAACGAATTAAGTTGGGAGTGTTGATGAGTGGTGAAAATACCACTCATTAGTCTTAAAAATAGCATGAAAATGCTCGTCCCCTTAACCATCTTGCCCATATCTAATGTTAATTTGGTTGATTTTTAGGTATCAAGGTAAATTCTGGAACACCAAGGCAAAAGTAGCTTAAATGCACAAATTTGGAGGAAAAGATTCAATACGGCAGCCAAAAATCCTACCATCATCCCAGCCTAGTCACTGCCATCTTTGGTAGAAAAATCAGGAACCCTGGTTTGAAGAGACGGTGGTCAACAACTCCATGATGGCAGACCATTGTCCCACATGGAGGTCACCTCCATCCAAGAACGACTCCATCGCTATCCAAAATCAAGAATCACTACCAAGTATGAGGTCACATGCCCAGACGGTGGATCGCTGTCTCAGATGATTGTAGGTTACTTATGATGTCGTTACAGGTTTTTCTGATAATATTTGCCTTGTTTTGGAAAGGTGTATATCTAGGATTAACCAAAAATGACATTATATTTATTATTCTTACACCTTTAAGAAAAAGTTGGGGTTTTATCTAAGAACAAGGGTTTTAGAAGTAGAGAGTTTGTGCAAATTTGTGAGAATTAAAGTGTACAAATCTTGATGATGGATGAGCCTGAGTATTTA
>JBDJHY011006857.1:0-10036 GCA_039654485.1 Withania somnifera
GATGCAAGGCATAGTGCAGGTTGTCATAAGAATAAAGCTTATGTATATCAGCTTTTGGGAGTTTCGGAGATCAAGGTGAGCTTGTGGCGTTCATTTTGCCTTCTCTATACGCATCAACTTCTACCTTCACTTGCAGTCGGAAATAGTTTATGTTTTGTATTATATAGATTTCTCATACTCTGTCTTGTATTTTTATGTTTTTTATACTTCTGATACCAAATCTTGGGGATAGTTAATGTTTTTGAGTTCATATAGTGTCTTCGTTTCTTACTATCTTTTCGTCTTTTCGCTTGTGGATTTCTTTTAGTGGCTTTTGGGGTATATTCCATAATTTATTACTTCAAAATATGATTTAGGATTGTCTACCATTAGGATATGGTAGACGTCATCATGACTTGGGTTTTGGGTCATGACAAAGTGGTATTTGAGATTAGGTTCCCTGATATCCTTGGTACAGAAGCAGGTGTCTAGTAGAGTCTCGTGGATTGGTACATAGATGTTCATATCCTATCTTTGGGATGCTCTTAGGCAATAATCCCTTCTTGTCTTCCTTTCATGCATTGAGTTGCTATTGAGTCCTTGAAATCTCACTTGGCCCCACTCTTTTCAAATGTCCAGGAAGAGGCCTTTGGTTGGTGTTAGTGGGGTTCTGCCATGTGTTGCTAGAGATACAGTTCAAGGAAAATCTTGGAGGTGATTAATTAGAAAGCCTACGTCACAAAGGGTGCACCTCATCAGCTACAATATTTTGGAATAGCCCAGGATACAAAGGCGTTACTACCACACCATTTCTACAAATCTCTAGGGTTCTATTGGGGGTTCCCGTAGAAGTTTCTAGAGGACTGGAAAGTAGAAACTAGAATAATGGTCTTCATCAGGGTTTTTTGAATGTACGAAACATATGACGTAGTTCAATTATTGATCAAGAATGACCCCATGCTTTTCCCTACTGAGCAGGTTAGGATGCTTTGTTTATTAGGGGTTCGGTTTTGACGCTCCATCTAGCATCAGAGCATTTGGTAGCAGGTGGGGATAACCATGGGAAGATTTTTTTTATGTTGATGGCATAGGATTGGGATTGTTGTGAGGCCTATGGGGGAGGTAACCCATTGATTCGCCAAAAGTTAAGGGTTTGTGGTACCTTATCTAGGCATAGAAAGAGTAATAATATCGGGGGTTGTTCCATATGTGGAGATTTTAGGCACGGGGCCAGATATTATCCCCTTTTTATGACCGTCTTGTTACAACAAATTATTCAGAGAAGCCATAAGGCAATTTAGGTTAATCTTGGTTCGCACCAAGGTACTCAGGGTAGTGGTTTTTATGGAGGAGTATCTAGTGGCCATGTCTAGAGAAAAGCTTTAAGGGGATGGTTTGAGTGCAGTGACCTCAAAAACTATGCCTGAGATTTCCCCCACATTTTCAAAGATTGAGTTATGAGGGATTGTTATGATTGTGGGGAGTTGGGCCACCACTATGGGTATTATCCTCGACTAGGGGCTATTCTACAAGCATCAGTTTCAGATCCACCCCAGCAGACAGTTAAGGGGACGTTCGTAGTGACATGTGCTCTTCTTGTTGAATCATGGTCTATGGGTTCCCTATTTGTGGAGGTTCCAGTCGGTTTGATAGAAAATCCTTAAAGATATCTCTTGTCCTCTGACTAGTGATGATGCACAGGATATCGAGGGTAGGCACTAGGATCTCTCAGGTAAGTCTTTGTTGAGTATTTTTTATAATTTTGGTATTGTCTCTACCTTATCTTGTTTTTCTTGTTTGAGAGATGCAGTGTTTTGAATTTCCACATCCTCTACTTTGTGTTGGATATTATAGCTTCGACTAATATCCTTCTCATAGTTTATTAGTTTTTTGCTCCCTATATTCCATCTGGATTGTATCTCTTGTTTATTAGTTAAAACTCTATTATATTATAATGACTCGCATGGTTATTTACTTGACTTTCTACTTTTTATACTTTTACAGCCTTTTATTAGCTGCCCCAAGTCATTTATTACTTGCTGAGACCGTAGTTTGGTTTCCTAGATGTTATGTTGCTTGTTATCTCAATTTCCTTTTTTAAAATACTTAACCTCGAAATAGAGGAACTTGATAGTGAAGTCTTAGTAACTGAGCTTGGAATTAGATTCCAACAATTCCATTAGATTTGGAATGGGTACTTTAGTCTAGCTGGACCTTTATTTCATGCCCTAGGGTTTTATTTTATTTTGAGCCGATTTTAGGAAATTCAATTCAACCAAAGTTTAAATTGGATCCTGGGATGGATTTAGGTGATCGTAGCACCGAATCAAAATTCTAATACTTCCATCAGTTTTGGATTGTGAAATTTTTATATAGTGGGATTATTTTCATGCTTCCCAAGGTGACCAGACTTATTTTGGAGGCTCGTATGGGAAGTTGAAAAGTTGTTGGTTTTGGTTCAGTTTGGTATAGAGGTCCTTTTTCTTAAATGAACTCGTATGACCGTTCCATCGATTTCGTTGAATCTAGAATACTGTTTCTATATAGTTTGCATATTCATTTAGTCTAAATTTGTGCATTCTTCTATTTCAATCCCTCATCTTGAGTTTCTGCAACTATTATTGCATAACAGTTTTTTAGTCAAAATAGTAGTCCCAGCTCCTTCTCCGTATTCGCAGTCATTTGCCACATTCACAGAGGGTTGGCTCCTCTTTTCTCCTCTATCACAGTCTCCCTTTTGAGTTCGCAGAAGGTTTTCACCCTGAGTTGGACCAGCTCACATTCTCCATGATCTCAGTAACATCTGGGCCGGTCCAAGGTCATGTTAGCAGTGCTTGGTCGTGTTTGCGAAGGCCTGTCACTAGGCCTCTATATATTAGTTTCCATCTTTTCTCCAACATGTTAAACCCATTTTTCCTTCTCCAACATGTTAAACCCATTTTTCCTGCATAGATATATACTTTATTGATCAATTAGGGGTGTAATTTCTAGAGTATAGCTGGGAATCATTAGGGAAGTGTTGGGGGAGCGTTGGTACTCATGTATCTATTAATTTTAGGTGAGTTTTATGGTTCCTTTTTGCGTTGTAATTCTTAGAAATATTTTTCTTCTTAGATAAAATTTTCTTGGCCAATTGAGGACCTATTCAATGTCTAATTGGGGACCTATTCCATGTCCAATTGGGCTCAATTTGAAGCATGTGTTCTTTGAGCCGAAGTTCCACTTGGCAATATGATATCGTTCTTTGTATTTTGACTTACGGATACCTATTTTTATAGTTTTGAATTGGTTCTGTATACATTTTTGAGGGACTGTTTTCCAGCTCCTATCTAGCTAGGCTTACCTTAAGTTCTAAATTGGGCCTATATAGTGTATGTACTGTGTTGGTCTAGTTGTTGGGTTGGATTGTTAGGACTATTTATCATTCTATTATTTCATCTATTATTATTTCTTTTCTACTTTGTTGTGACTCTGCGTGGGGATATAGGAGTTCTCGAGCTAGTGTAGTCCCCTTTTTCCTACTGCGGGCAGTCTCTAAACCCTCAAAGATAGGGATGAGGTATTATGATAACCTCGAGTATTAAGAGTTGTTAACTGGTGGCTTTTGGTTGATACTAGTTGTGCTATTAACTTGTTGGTTCCATTGTTATGCTGCAATCATACAATTGGGCTTGAGTTGTGGTTTTGTGAGTATGGATGGATCTTTCTACCATGGTTTTATGGATATCCACTTAATTAACTAAATATGGAGGTTCTCTGGCCTAACTAGAAAGAGTTTTCTTATATCTCTATGTATACTATTTTTCGGCCCTCATGTGGTACAAAGCTATTGTCGTGTATAAACCAGCTAGATTTTTACTATCGCAGCTACTGTCTTAGCTCTCTAAAGGGCGCAATACTGGTGTGAATATTCATATGGGTGCGGTCATGGTGTTGTTTGTGAGTCCTGAGCCGACACTTGACTATGAAACACGAGTCTCTAGTATGAGCTGACTTTTGTCTATTGAGGCATGGTCTCGGGTGCAGGTCCCAAAGTGAAGGATCTCAAAAGGGTGGTCCCCTTAATTGAGTGTTTATGTCTTAGATCTACTTCTCCAACACTTTGCACTTATTTTTTCACTATTTTTTTACTCTCCGATATTATGGGGAAAGTCTCGGTGAGTCCCTTCTTTTGTCTTGTTTGTTCCTCCCAGTGGGACGTGGCATCCAGTAGGTTTAGTATGTTTTCCTTCTAATCATACCCAAGGATCGTATGGGCTGCTTTTTGTGTTATTTTTGTTCCTTAATTTCCTTTATTCCTTTAGTTACTATTATTTGTTATTCTTTACCGTGTTGTTAATTATACTCAGATTGAGCCTAGGTACATTTCCAGTATTTGATTTCTCTAAGGCTATGCGATAGTTACTTATTATGCGTGATAGAAGTACATAGACCTACTTTCTTAGATTGTGTACCTTTTATCCATTGTGCCTATCTATATATCGTGCATGTTGTCCACTTAGCTTAATACTTAGCTTCCATTCTTATTTTACTTACTATTGTGACATGATTTACTTTCCTAGCCTTTACGTAACTTATACCTTATTTGTACCCCG
Organism: Withania somnifera; assembly: GCA_039654485.1. Taxonomy (NCBI): domain Eukaryota; kingdom Viridiplantae; phylum Streptophyta; class Magnoliopsida; order Solanales; family Solanaceae; genus Withania; species Withania somnifera. The sequence goes on from JBDJHY011006857.1 coordinate 4,575, forward strand.
CTGGCCCATGATGGCTACTAGTATCTTTTTTATGGTACTCATACGGCCCTTCTACACAATATTTTGTGGTATAGATACCGATGTAGGTCATTGAAGAAAGTGTGATTGTGCGGATTATAGTACTGTTGCTTAGATATTGTGATGAGATTCTGGCATACCGATTGATCGTGTCTCCCTCCAGTTTTTATGCCTTATTTTGTACTTTAGGAGATTGTATATGATTTATATTTATTTTGAATACTCTATTCTATCACACCATTTTCCATTGAAACAAGGTTTTGTGCTGGGTTATGTATATATGTATGTTCAGTTGTTTGCTTTATTTGCTATTTTATCTATTGTTTGTAGTTTGAGAGTTTCTATGTCCCATATATTGTCCCTTTAGTCTATAGGGATAGGCTTGCCTGTAGGTGGGTTGGGTGTTGGAAGAATGGTACCAGAGTCTAGGTTCACCGGTCTCTTTTCCATTGGAGCATTTACCTTGTAGAGTCCTGCGGATCTGTATGTAGATGTTTGTATCCAATATTTGGGAGGTTATAGGGTACCTTAGGAAATATTTCACCACTTTGTTTTATTAAGCAGTGATATTTATACCATTTCTAGAAAAACTTACTCTTTCTTTACTCTTTTTCATATGGTGCATACCCGAGCTTTATTCATGAATCGATACCCTTTCCCAGTACATCATAAGGGGGGTAGTAGGGAGTGCTTAGCCGATAGGTACTCATATAGATTCTACCCAACCGCTTGCAATTGTGGTATACACACTATTACAACTGAAGACTACTCCTACACCTACACCACAAATTACCCATCCACCACCTATCATTATCCGGGACATGTTATGATAGATGTTTCAGATGTTTGATGCGGTAATAGAAGATGTGTCGTAGCCTTAATCTTGGTTAGAAGTATAGGGTTTCCCTCCTACCCTAGTATCTACATCTCTAGCAGAACTACTTATACAACCTATGGGCAACTTCAGGCCGCTACTGCATCTACCATGATGGTAGCTTTGACTATTCCATCTCTTGAGGTAAGGAAGATGTTCTACCATTTCCTTGGAATTTCACTGTCTAGGTTCTTAGGGGAAATAGGGAAGGACCCCAATGAGTTTATTATAGCCTATGAGGAGGTTTGCAAACTTTAGACCTTTTTGAGATGCATGGGGTTGATTTTACTACTTATCCACTTAAGGAACCCGCTAGTCATTAGTGGAGAGTACACAAAGACCGCACCCTCCTAGTTCACCCCTATAAATATGGAGTCAGTTCATAGAGGAATTTAAGGCCAAGTTTATAGCTAAGAGAACCAAAGAGTTACTGCAAGAATAGTTTTAAAATTTACAATAGGGCTCCATGACTGTTAATGAGTATGAGGCTTGGTATATTGATTTTTCCAACCATGCAGGGGAGTTACTTCCCGCTGAGGATGAGCGGATCTACCGCTTTGCATATTGGTTGATACTTGACTTATGTAGAATCATGGAATGGTTGTTAGTGCTGAAAAAGCATTTTTTAAAATGTTTTCGATCATGCTCACATAATGGAGCTTATGGATCGCAACATCCAAAAGGGATTCTATAAGAGACAGCACTAACAGAATGACTATTCTGGTACTCGCTCAATAGGTAAAAACTATAGTTTTTGTAGAGGCTACCATCTGGGTTATTTTCAAGGTTAGTCCAACTTCAGTATCATGCTGCACTCCAAACTTTTGACATGGGATAGAATAGTTAGCCCTCCAAGGGCCAAGCTTCAGGTTCTTGATGTCAAATAGAGGGTTCTGGAAGCCGGTCAAGAAATAGAGGTGGTTAATATGAGTGTGGTGAGGTTTGGCACTATGTTAGAGAATGTCCCGAGGCTACCAAATATTGGCATTTTGAGTATTATATGATTTATGTCATAGGGGTCACTTTGTTAAGGATTTCCATCCATGTAGGGCCACTCATATAGCATCATTTCCTACCCAAAAATAATAGAAAGTACCACTGTATAGAGGTTGTCATCTAGTAGCTCGTGGAGCTAAAGGTTGAGGCTTGAGATAGGGAGCGAGGGGTAGAGGAGGCGAGTAGCAAGGAGGGGGTTGTTGTTAGCTCTATGTCATTTCAGAAAAAGCCAATGCTGAGACATCTGATTCCATTGTGACTAGTATGTTACTTATATATGGGTACTCGGCTTTAGGTTTATTTGATCTTTGCTTTACATTATCATATACTTCTATGTATTTTGCTACTCGATTGGGTGTATCTAGTGATCTTTTTTTGTACTATTAAGTATAGCTACGTCCATGGGCACGGCCCTAGTAGTCGATCATGTACATAGGTTTTTTCTATCCAAGGTAGACGAACCCGAGTAAACTTGATTGATCCTTATATGCTAGACTTTGATGTGATTCTAGGCAAGGAATGGTTATCCCCTTACCGTACAATCTTGATTTCTATGCTAAGACTGTGATCTTATCTGTGCCTGGTATGCCTCCGATCCCTACTAGCCTATTTTGGTTTGGGTCATATCTTTCCTTAAGGCTCGTAGGCTTGTTTTGAGGGGTTTCCTAGATTATTTTGCCCATGTTAGAGAACTTAGAGTTGATCCTCCCTTCCGAGAGACTGTTCTTATCATTCATGAGTTTTTGGATGTGTTTCCTGCTAATTTACCCTAGAGGAAAATTAACTTTTCTATAGAGGTTGTGATGAGCACCAGGCCTATTTCTATTACTCTGTATCATATGTCCCTTCTGAGATTGATTTGAGATTCTATTACCATATTCGGGAGAGGATATCCTGAAGTTAGTTTTCCATATAAGATATGAACATTATGACTATTTAGTGATGTCATTGTGGCTGACTAATGTCCCTGCAACCTTCATGGACTTGATGACTCGGATGTTCATTCCCTACTTAAACTTGTAATAGTTTTCATTGATTAAATATTGGTATACTATAGGAGTTGCAGGGGGATAACAAAGAGCACCTTAGGTTAGTTCTTCTTACATTGAGGACTAAGAAGATTTAAGCAAAGTTCTTGAAGTGTGAGGTTTTGTTTGAGTCTTCAGCTTTCTTAGGTCATATAGTGTTTGGTGATTGTAATATTTTAATCTGGATAATATAGTCGTGATGTGTGATTGGCCTCGACCTACTACTCCTATAGAGACTCATAGTTTTCTTTTGTTAGATGGGTACTATCACCAGTTTTTTTGATGCTTTCCATCTATTGTAGCCCCTTTAACTAGATTGATGCGAAAGGATGTTCCTTTCTAGTGGTCAGCCAAATGTGAGTGTAAATTTTGAGGCTTACGGGGTTGCTGACTATCCACCAGTACACTCCTTTTGAGTTGAGATTCAGCCCTATATGGTTTATTATGATGCTTTCAAAAATTTTTTGGATTCTGTTTTGATGGAACAAGATCATGTTATTGCTTATGCATCGAGGAAACTGAGGGATCATGAGCACAACTACCCCACCTATGACTTGGAGTTGGCAGTGGTATTTTTCGCACATAAGGTCTATATGCGCTACTTATATGGCATTCATTGTGAGGTTTACATTGATCACTATAGTTTACAGCACATTCTACGTCAGAAGGATCTTTACTTGAGGCAGCAGAGATGGGTTGAGCTCCTAAAGTACTATGAATTGAGTATTCTATATCATACGAGTATGGATAATGTTGTTGAAGATGGCTTGACCCAAAAGGTGGTGAGTATGGATATCCTAGATTCTATATAAGTTTCATGGATACCGTTGTCCTAGGACATCAAGTCCTTGGACAACATATTGGTTAGATTGGATGTTTCAGCTTTAAAAAGGGTTGTTGCACATGTTGAGGCTAGGTCTACTTAATTGGATCAGATTTGATAGCGCTAATATGAAGATGGCCATTTCATTTGGGTTCAAGAGTGGACTTTGAGGCATGATTCCTGTTGGGCTTCAGTTGATTCTGATTGTGTGCTACAATTTCATGGCTTTCTTTCTATTCCTATGGATGGTGGTTTGATTCAGAATCTATTGCGTGAGGCCCATGCTATATGTAGTCTATTTATCTGGGTGCTTCTAGGATGTATCCTGACTTGCATTAGTATTATTGGCGGTGGGGCGTGAGGAGATATATACAAGCTTTTATATATTGGTGCCTGAATTATTAGGAGGAGAATTTCGATCACTGGAGACTTAGAACTGAAATGTAGAGACTCCCTATTCCTAAATGGAAGTGGGAGCATATTACTATGGACTTTGTTTTTGGCCTCCCTATTACTTCTAGGTCTTGATTACATGTGGATCATCCTGCAACAATTGACCAAGGCATCTCATTTTCTACTGACAAACTCATCTTGGTATGTTGAGAAGCTACCTGAGTTTTATGTTTATTAGGTGGTAAGGATCCAAGTGGTACCGATTTTTTCACGACCCAATTTTGCGGACCATGATGGCACCTACCGACCAGTAGGAGAACCAACCCTATAGTTCGAAGCCGAAGCGGAGGACTACTATATCAAATAAAGAACAAGTGTAATAATCTAAAGATAAATAAATGCAGAAGTTTAAGGAATCAAATAAACACCACCTAGTGTCAGTGTCAAACAATACTAAGTACAGAAATAATAAATCCAAAATATCTAATTTAACTATATCTCTAAAATACATGGAGGTCAAATATGAATGCCAAAGCCAAAGAGAAGCAGGTAAAAGTTGAACGCCAAGCTCACCCTGAATCTCTAAAGAAAATGTAAACAGCACGAACAGTTGGTTTTGATCATGATTGGGAACCTATATCGAATCTGCACATGAACAAGTTTAGTATGAGTACAAGCTGCTGAAGAAACCTTTACCTAGTAGTCTTTGAGGGCCCACTAGGCATATAATAATAATAAATAACGAAACACAATAAAGGGATCACGGTTGAGGGCCAGTTGTTTACAGTGTATTGTGATTCTTTGGGTGTCATTCTAGGTTATGCTCTAATGCAGCAAGGCCATGTCGTAGCACAACTACTCCACCAATAATTTGTAATTGGTTGTGGTTATTTTCGTGCTTAAAGTATGGAGGCACTACTTACATGGAGTCCACTGTGAGGTATTCACTGATCACCGCAGCTTGCAGTACATTCTGAGTCAGAAGGAGCATAACTTGAGGCAGTAGAGGTGGGTTGAGCTTCTAAAGGACTATGATATGACTATTCTATACCACTCAGGCAAGGCCAACGTGGTTTCTGATCCCTTAAGGCGAAAGGTGGTGATTTTGGGTAGCCTAGCTGCAGTTCCTATTTTTGATAGATTGCTAGCTTGGGATGTTCAATTCTTAGCCAGCATAATGATTAGGTTGGATCTTTTAGCGCTGGAGTGGATTATTACCCTCATTGAGTCTATATCGTACTTGTTTGACCAAATTCAACAGTGCCAGTATAAGGACCAACGCTTAGTCCAGTTGAGGGAGAGGATCATATCGCGCGATTTTGCTTAGGCT